>JAJOZX010002967.1:235000-462500 GCA_023014485.1 Bathynomus jamesi | reverse complement strand
GTGATCACAAGCCCTACCCGTAGGGTAGGAAGCCGAAACTGTATCAATTTTAATAATATAGAATCCAGTACTTATTACATTCATCATATTAAAATATGATGACTGTATCATATTAAAATATGATGACTGCATCACATTTGAATATGATGCATTCACCACATTTTAATATTATGCATTCATCACATTTTAATTCTCTTTAATTCTTTGTATGTACAAAATTAATTAAGATTTTATACTTACGATACGTAAATGTATTACCGAGTCAAGCCCGTCAATTACCCATAAAATAACGTGTTTTATTTTAATTAATTTAAGATCCTAATAAAGCCAAAAGCTTAAGGGGCGAACTGTGAGAAAATATAAATACTTCACAGTTTGTACATAGGTTCCATCTTAAGGTTAGTGCCATATTTCCTTTGTCAATAAAGTTTTCTTAATTTCTTTATCGACAGAGAGAGAGAGAGAGAGAGAGAGAAAGAGAGAGAGACAGAGAGAGAGAAGTATGAAAGTGAGAATCGTTTGTACATGAAAATTCCGTCATCTTTTTTTTTTAAAGTCAAATTTTTTATTGGTCAAAAAAAAAAACAGTACACATAAAAAAATAGTTAATACCAGTTTGTTTCACAAACCAACTAATTTTTTATATCCATTTCTAAACCCTTGGTGATGATGATATATATATATATATATATATATATATATATATATCGTAATGATGTCATTATTATTACGAATACTAATAATAGTGTTTGGTACCAGTACCAATAACATAATTAATGCTATGTTAACTAAATATCTGATAACAGTAGCCAAAGTCTTTCACATAACTAAACATTTTTTAGTCTCCAAGCAGTGGTTCCCAACGTGGGCGCCACCGACCTCAGTGGGCGTTTGAGAATCTTAGATGGGGGGGAGCGCTAGGAAATTGTAAAATTGTTACCTTCCATTAATAAATCACTTATCACTTATCCTATTATATTATTATCTTTATGAGGGGGCACCAGCAAATATTGATGGACATAATGGGGCATTGACCTAAAAAAGGTTAAGAACCACCGGTCTACAGGTACTGAATAAGAACATTTGCATTTTTCACTACAGAATACTCAGTGAGCCGCCAAATTGTCTATCCATAAATTAATGTTTTACTAAAACCATCAAATACTGATCGGGATCTATACCATCTCTTTGATCCTAATGAGTTTATCCTCTGAAACAAAGGAATCAGAAACTACGAACTACATCGCTGAACGAACATCAGATCACTTATCAATTCCAACGGAATATTCATATTTACTTCAAAGGAAAAACATTTTCATTTGGAATGGAAATGAGGTTATTGAACACTGTGGAAATAAATTCGTCAATAACTTTAGAATCCTTTATATAGGACTAAATCTTCTGTACATTATATATGTATACTGTATATACTCGTATACTGTATATACAGTATATATATATATATATATATATATATATATATAGAGAGAGAGAGAGAGAGAGAGAGAGAGGTGGAGCTACCAGCTTGACCTTCGTGTAAAGAGAGACCGACGCACGGAACTTCTAGCAAGTTATCAGGTATATATATATATATATATATATATATATATATATATATATATATATAGTGTGTGTGTGTAAAGTCACTGTGAATTTAATTCAACACTGACAACCTCGAAGTCATAGTAACATTGAATGGAGGAAGATTAATTTTGATAAGCGGTCGATATTCCTTGAGAACATCCACGAAACAAAGCTGAAGTGAGGTTAAAACCAAAAAATAAAGTAATGACATTACACTAATATTCGACACCGCCCGTAACTCAGTGAGTAACGCCATTTCTCTATAAACGAAGTGGAGGCACTGAGGTCTTGGGTTCGACTCCCAATGGTGGGTTAATATTAATGCAGGAGTTAGCACAATGCGCCGCGTTCTTTTGGTCTGATCGCTTTGCCAGTTTCTGTCCCTCCTCGCTGGTTACTCTTATAGTGATATTGCAGAACTTTTTTAATTGTGGGTTCCCAAAAGTTACTGTTCAATGTAATGATACAAAAACAACTTCACAAAATACTTTTTTTGTTTAAACTTTGTTTCAACGTTTTTGTTAAAGTCTGATAAAAATGACTCGTGTTTCAAATCTTTATTAAAGGTACTCTAACAAAAAAAAAAAGAAAAGTGAGTAACCCACTGAGTCAAAAATTTAATTTTACTTAAATACCAAATGAAAATGATTTTTAGTTAATATAATGACTTTATGACACGTGACTGATGTAGCAACCCCTTTTTCTCAATATTACTGTTTGAAATCTAAACAAATCTTTGCCAGTGTGTAATGTAGCTTGAAAGCGTTTTGTAATGATTTGTAATAAATTTAGAAATGGCACCGAGAGAAATGCTTGTAATGAACATTGTTAATATAGCGTTTTCTTTATATAGTCGATTTGGAAAGATAAATTTAAGATGTCTTTTGAATGTAGCTTCTCTGAGAAGTTACATTCAACAGACATCTTAAATTTATCTTTCCAAAACGACTATATTATAAAAAAAAAACGCTATATTAACAATGTTTATTACAAACCTTTCTCTCGGTGCCATTTTTTAAATTTATTACAAATCATTACAGTTTAAATCTCGTGAACCGAAATTCGTGACGCTTAAATTGGGTAAACAACTTCCAATCTTCAACAAGAAAAAACTTTATCACGATTGATTATCGACTTGAAATCAATATTTGTCTTGGTTCATATCGTAAATACGCGCGAATCACTAAACTTTAAGTCAATCAGAGATGGATGGTGGTAATTTATGGCATACAACGCATGAAATATGAAGTGATTGCGGTGGTTATCAAGAAGAAAAGTATTTTTGAGACAAATTTGAAATCAAGAATAAATACAGAAAAATATAACACCATTACAAAAAGTTAACCCGAGTAGTGGTTACTTAATTTCTCGTTCTAAGAAGAAACGTTTGAGTGGTAAGAAAACGCTACGTCAATTTAAGGAAAAAGAGACAATAAGAAAAATCCGCAAAAGTCTACGTTCACTGTAAAGAGGAAAATCAAGATGAAAAAGACTCCCCCACCCCCACTAAAAAAAAAAAAAAATTTGGAATAAATGCAACCTCTGCTTTAAAGAATGTGGCCTCATCAAGAGCTATAACTGCCACAACAAAACAAACTTATCCACTGGTAAGAAATACTTATTATACTAAACAGTACGAGTTTATTAACCCCCTGTTGCATAGAGGCTTCTCCTTTAAGACTGAATAAAATCGTTAACCAGAATAAAATCAGTAAAGTGGACGTTATGCTAAAACGTTTTTCTCAACAGGAAAGATAAAAGAACGCCAAAAAGCATGAACGACGAATTAAAAGAACGTTTTTCATACTTGTACTGAATGTATATGAACGAAAATAAAAATGAAATAAAGAGTACATCAAATTAAGAAGAAAAAGAAAAGTAATAAAAGGGGAATTGGACCATAAAGTGCGCGAAACAACGAGAAGATAAAATACTACGATCAGTAACGCTGAAGTTGAAGATATTACTCGCAATGAAATGAGAATAGAGATGATTGAATTATATGGATTTAAGTAAAGATGACTATAATTTAACCTAGCCAAAAATAACATAACCAAACTGAACCCAATCTAAGTAAACCAAAGTGAATTTAACTTAGCCGAAACTAAACCAACCTAACTTTCCTTAACAAGGCCTAACCAGACCGAATCGAACTTAATCTTATATCTTTCTAACATGACCTAAAAAATCGAAGTCTTTTGTTACAATTGAGGACACTGATAATAACACAAGCGTCGAATCTTAAAAGAAGCAAAACTAAATGGTAAAAAAACAAAGGATGTAGGATTCCATTCTTGAAAAGTGAATAAAAATTCCAAAGAATTAAAATCCCTCCGGGTCGTGGGAAAGGAAAAGTGTTAATGAGTTAAATGAAAGAAGTAAAGTCATATAGGATAAAGAAGAGAGAACAGATGTGAGCGAACAAGAATGAATCCAGCAATAAAAGGAAAATACGCATACTCGTAGGCATGCAGGTTTGTTACGGAAGAGGTATACGGAAAAAGAAAGTTTTGAAATCATGGAAAATGAATATGACAATACTGAGTAAATTGTAGACATGCCGCGGTGTGTTAAGTTCTCTGTCACAGAAAAAAATGTGCGAATATCGCATACCCCTATTTTCATCAAGGGGCCACGTGAAGACATTACAGAGAAATGCTCGCGTTACATTTTCCGAAGAAAGAGATAACGAAATGATAAAGATAAAATATTTTTAAAGTAGGCCTAATTAATAAACTTGAAAGAACAGAGATTTTCTTTGCAGATATGACCAGAACACTTCCCCAAAAGCCCAAAATTACTTCCCACACTAACAAAAACCATCATCAAAGCAATAAGCATCATCATCATCATCAGAAATCACTGCAACACAACCCATACCTTACCAAACACAACAGTAGCAAAATACACATCATCACCAAAGGCCTACAACCCTGCATTCTCAATATTTTCAACACCAAGTACATCGTCCAGTTTATTTTATACTAAATACTTCGTGCGGATACACAAAAATAAGTGTTGTACCGTGAATGCACAAAAATAAGTGTTATAAATGTTGTTAATTAAAATTTAAAATAAAAAGTCAGAACACGAAAAAGGATGAAGAATTAAACTCAAATCACAGCATTAGAAGAATACCAAAAGAACAATAGAAAATGCCACTGAGAATAACTACCACCACTCCTTTTCATTAATTAACATATGTAAATACTCGTGGTAAAAATTTTTAAAAATACAATAAGGTTACGAGCCTGGCTTCTGTGCGATTAGATAAGGACGAGCGAAACTCCATCCAGATGTATTTCAATCCGACGGATTGTTAGTCAGAAACGGAGGTTGCTGTTGAACTGTACATATACCTAAAAAGCTATTTTACACAGGAGAAGTGTTGTATAGAAATCAGATAGGAAGAGATAAGGAGAGAGATTACTAAATTAAATAGACTTAAATAGAACAGATTTTAATGTAGCCTAACCTAAACTAATCTAATCCAACTAGCCCTAACTAAACCTAACTTATAACTGAACCTAACCCACTAGAAACTAAACTAACCCATTTAAGCCTAAGCTAAGTAAACAAATTCTAAAATAACCTATCTAATAAGTGTTAATCATCCCTGGTCCAGATATACTGGAAACTAAAAAATTGAAGCTACTAATTATATTATACGTGTTTTCACGTCTCCAAAAGCAAAAGGAGAAAGATTTGTGGCTTGCTGGAAGTGAAGCTGACAGTACATTAAGATTACTGACAGCTCTGGTCTCATATATTTTCATATGAGATGACTTTAATTTTCCTCTCATCAAATTGGGAGAACGGTTAATAATATACACACACACACACACACACACACACACACACACACACACACATATATATACAGTATATATATATGTATACAGGGCGTTTCAAAAAGAGTTATACAACTTTAATGTCCTGCCATTTCTTTGTTTTTTAATCTATACCCTTTTCTTTTTCAGGTTTTGGTGTTGGTATTCTGATACTTATTCTCTGGAATTTCTAGCTCCCTAGCTCAACTATGCCATTGACAGTGGAGCAGAAGACAAAAGTGGTGTCTCTGTGGTATGAGACGAAATCATATGTAAAGACCCGCCGGAGGTTCTGCAGGGAATTCAATCTCAGAACACGTATTGAATCAACAAATTGTGACATTCAACGTGTTGTGAAACATTTTGAGGACAAGGGTACAGTGCACAACCAGAGCAAGGGCAACAGTGGCAGGCCAGCATCAGTAACCAAGAGCCAAGCCAACATCGACGTCGTAAGGGATTCTGTAGTGGACAGTCCCAAGAAGTCCCACCGCCGGCGCTCCCAGGAGCTGGGCATCAAATCAACATCAGTCTCGCGTATCCTCACTAAGGAACTGAAGCTTTTCCCGTACATCATCTCTATTAGGCATAAACTGACTCAAGATGACATGAGAGAGTTGACATGTGCAATTGGCTCAGTGACAGGATGGAGCGCTACTCAAACTGGATCAACCCAACCTGATCTGGTTCAGTGATGAAGCCCATTTCCATTTGAGCGGTGCCATCAACAACCACAATAACATTTTATGGGGCGCAAAACCACCTGAGGAGACACTGAGAGGTGCCTGAAAGGGCCTAAGGTCACATGCTTCTGCGCCTTCAATGTCAGATGGGGAATGCTAGTGCCTTACTGGTTTGAGGATGACCTGGTTTATGCAGGATGGTGCCACCCCGCATACAGCTGGTGACACCATCACTCTCCTGCGGCAGCTCTTCAGAAACCGCCTCATTTCCCTGGGTACCGCTCATGACTGGGCACCCCATAGCCCAGACTTGAACCATCTGGACTACTGGTTCTGGGGGGCTGCCAAGGACTCTGTCTACGTCAACCGCCCTGCCACACTGGACGATCTGAAGCAGAAGGTATCAGACTACCTCCAGGAAATTCCCCCTGAGACCTGGAGGAAAGTTGGACAGAACTTAGGAGTCAGGATCAAAGCCTGTCTGAACCGTGGTGGAGCACACATCGAGAACGTCAATTACAAGGATTTTGGTTAACTCCATTATGCTTAACTGCATTTTGCTTAATTTTGCTTAAACTTACTACCAAAAAAAATATTATTTCATAAGCTTTCAAAAAATGTTTTGTTCACGTTCATGAGGTTTCTGGTTCTTTGTAAATAAACGTTTAAAATTGTATAACTCTTTTTGAAACGCAGACCGTGCATGGAACAAGGAACTCTTCTGGAAAAATTAAATCCACTATAGTCCGAATAAGTAATGGTAAATAACAAACACTATAGTTTTTTCTTTTTTATGATGTTAGCCCGACTTAGGTAACCGGTCACTCGCAAAGAGGCCCCAAAAAGGAAAAACTATAGTGTTTGTCATTTACCATTACTTATTCGGACTATAGTGGATTTAATTTTCCCAGAAGAGTTCCTTTTTCCATGCACGGTCTGTGTGTATCATAAAAAACCTCAGGGGACCATTCTGAGTTCAGTCATATATATATATACATATGGAATGAATTTCACAATTAAACACGTGAAATGAATGAATGATGCAAATCCACAGGGAAAAAGAAAAATTATTCCAAGGCCTTTCGTGTATTCCCTGACGAGGTGTACTTCTGAATACACGAAAGGCCTTGGAATAATTTTTCTGTTTCCCTGTGAATTTGCATCATATATATATATATATATATATATACTGTATATGCGCCGAGATGCGCCTCGGTGGTGTAGTGGTTAGCGTCGCTGACTACGAATCCATTGACCCCGGGATCGAGACTCGGTGACGGCAGCCGGCGCGCAGCAAAACCCAGCTGTTCATCCTTCCACACAATAAAGAAAATGGTTGGTAGATAAATGGGTACCCTGGGTGGCCTAGACGTTGGGCTGCTGGTGGGGCGTGGTTCGGATTCCACGTTAAACTGTAGGTCTAAGGTGGAGTGAAAAGCTTGACCTTCTTCAGTATGAGCAATTCGGGCAGAAGCTAACTAAAGGTACCAAACCAAAGGTACCAAAGGTGTGTGTGTGTGTGTGTGTGTATATATATACCTTTGGTACCTTTGGTATATATATATATATATATATATATATATATATTTATATATATACCTTTGGTACCTTTGGCTAGCTTCTGCTGGAATTGTTCATTCTGACGAAGGTCAAGCTTTTCACTCCATATATATATATATAAAACCCCCGAACGCCGAATGTATTTGTAGGGTTAAATTCAAATGCGTATTTGAAACGGTCGTATTCGACCCATTCGGCGGTAGAGGGTTAAATTACTCAAAAAGAGATGAAAGTGTATATATATATATATATATATATATATATATATGTGTGTGTGTGTGTGTGTGTGTGTGTGAAGGGCAAAGCAAACAGAATGTACTGGCAAATCGTAAATACAGGGTGTTGAAAAAGAAGCGCAACCCATAAGAGAATACATATATCATTGTAACCTAACCCTTTTCATTTTGTTTCGTGTTGTGTTTCTTTTTGAACACCCTGTACAAAAATAAAAGAAATTAACGGGAAAGGTAAAACATCGTAGATGAATGCCTCTTCGTAGACGGTAGATAATAAAGTAGATCGAATGTTATTAAAATTCGTACCAAAGAATTTGGTATGAATTTATATAAGTTAAGTACAAATTAATTATAAATTAATTTTAAATTACAGTTAGTCATTAAATATTAATTAATTATAGATTAATTATAAATTACAGTCAGTCACTGTATGATACATGAATTCAAAAGGAAAAGAGGTGAAGTCGACAAAAGTATCAAGAGACAAACACTTTTCAGCTAAAGAAAACGGATTGTGTTTAAGCAAAATGTTTATGGAACACCCTGTAAAGACAAACGAAGAGAAACGAAAACAAGAAAAGAAATTAAACGTGATACAAACTAACTTCAAGACCATTTCTCCTGAAATCTCTACAAAGTGGACTGAAAGTCCCTTTGCAGTGACATTACGGCATATCTGAATGTCGCTCTTGTTTTTCATGCAAAGAGACTTTGTGGCTACCCTGTACATAAAAAATAAAAAGAATCGGAAAATACAAAGAATAATGTAAGAATAGTTTTACACCTTCTCTAAAATGAAGCCAAAATGCAACGAAAATAAAAGTACAACTAAGAGAGATTAGACAAGGTGGGACACCAAAATTGTACCCTATTTTAAAATGAAACTACAGGATAACCAATAACCACACAGGCAAAAAAGTCAGGCAAAGAGGTCAAAACTTATTATTAAATAATTTAAAAAATTAGAGGTTACAGGTTCAAACTGCCTCGATTAAGTTTACAGCAAAGAATCTTAAGATAAGTTATATTCCTCAATGATAAAAATTCTTTTTTGCCAATTTAGTTGAAGCAATTTGAAACTGTAACTTTTAAACGTATTTAATTGTGAAATTCATCCCACATGTGTATATATATATATATATATATATATATAGAGAGAGAGAGAGAGAGAGAGAGAGAGAGAGAGAGAGTTGACAAAACTAAATAGACATTTTTGGTGTTTTAATTTTCTATAGTTTTTGATTTGATAATAAAAGTCAATAAATAATAACAAATTTATTCTATCAATATATTTAAAATAATGTTACTTCTCCCTTTCCATTATACAACGGTGACACACATTCCGGCATTCCACTGATGAGCTTTGCCATTTGTTCTTGAGAACAATCATCATTGTGGTGTCTATTTACTTTTGTCAACCCTCTCTCTCTCTCTCTCTCTCTCTCTCTCTCTCTCTCTCTCTCTCTCTCTCTCTCTCAAAATATGACAATGTAGCGGTTGCATAAGGTAGCAGCGAAACGTGTGCGCGTGTGTGCATGCGCGTGCATTACATTAATACAGTACGTGAAATTTGCCCTACATCACAAGTTGGAATTATTAATAGGATACCATAAATTTAATCTGATAGGAGAATGTCGTTGATTTATTTGCGAGCATCACGACTCCCATTTTGTTCAACAGAATCCATCTATTTATTAAATTAGACTCACAGCAACGAACATTCAATAAACAACGTACAAATCATTTATTTTCTTTCTTGAAAACGAACAAATAAACGTCGGAAAAGCGGTTTCTACTCATGAAACTCGTTTAATACTTGCGTGCTTTATAACGAATTTGTTTGTGATTATATATATATATATATATATGGGCTGAGTGTATTAAATTTGAAGCTTAAGATTTTCATGGCTGCGTTCTTTTCTATACTTTTATTGATCAAATAATTGAACCCCCAGTAACTGGGGGACCCGCAGGCCCCCCCCCCAATTACTGGGGGTTCAATTATTTGGTCAAAAAACAATAATCATGAAAATTAAGCGTCACAAATCTTGACACAATGTGAAGCTCAAGATTTCATGGCTGCGTTCTTTTCTATAGTTTTATTGACCCAGCCCTCCCCTCAATTACTGGCAGCACTGCCCGTAAGGCCCTGTTTAACTAATTCAGCTCTTGTTAGAGACCCAAAAGTTCACGGACAGACAGACAGACAGACAGAATCACACACAGCTTGCGCCTCGGTGGTGTAGTGGTTAGCGTCGCTGACTACGAATCCATGGGCCCCGGGATCGAGACCCGGTAACGGCAGGCGGCGCGCAGCAAAACACAGCTGTTCATCTTTCCACACCATAAAGAAATTGGTTGGTAGATAAATGGGTTAAAACGCTGGCCTGCTGGTAGGGCATGGTTCGGATTCCACGTTAAACTGTAGGTCTAAGGTGGAGTGACAAGCATGAACTTCTTCAAAATGAACACTTCGGCGCGGAAGCAAAACCAAGGTTATATAATCATCGATGCATTTATAGTCTAAGTCAGGGGTGTTCAAACCTGTGCACGCGAAGCTATTTCGGTATGCCCGCGAGTAGCCCCCCCAGATAAGGTTTTAGAGACGGGTTAATAGAAAGAATATTGCAATTAAAACCAAATAATAATATTTTTTATGTGTTTGATGTATTTTTTTATCATAATATTTTTTACGTGTGCCCCTGTGCTCCAGCATTTGGAAAATGTGCCCGCCTGCGAAAACGTTTGAGCACCCCTGGTCTAAGTGGAAGTATGAAGATTTAAACATCTTTTCATATAGAGCACCATTTCACCCATACTCCCATTTCAGGTACGGGCAGCTCGCAGCAACATTGCCAAGCAGATAGGGGGTCAACGTACTGACGAGGCTTCCGTCCGTGGTTCATTACCAATGAGAGCAACAATGTTCTGTGTTAGTCTAGTTAAAAGAACATCCATATCCGTATTCAATTTATTACAATTTTCGTTAGTTTGTATTGCAGGCACCTTTAGTTATTATCAGTCTTGGTGCATGATTCTTCATGAGCAAGATATACCGCAAGTTTGTTTTTCCTCCCTGAGGCAACACAGATTTCCCTGTATCAATCACATTCTTGCTCGTACCACCTCAGGCTTGCTCTGCACAAACTGGACCAAAAACCACAGGTATCACAAGTATCCGCAATCGCAAGTCGTCCGTGTGTGTGTGTGTGTATGTATATATATTATATATATATATATATATATATATATATATATATATATATATATATATATATATATATATATTGCTTTGAAGTTAGAAATAAATACAGTTCGACAGTGTTCCTACCTGGTATACGAGAAAGTAAAGTTGCACTTGTCTTCACCTCTGTTCAAGAGGGCTGCTTGCTTCTGCAGGAATCGCTCCTGACGAAGAAGCAGTCTTGTAGAGCATCATGCCCTACCATAAGACATATATCCTCAGGTTTTTCTTGTGTTCCAGGTAGGAACGCTGTTGGAGTGTGGTTATTTGCAACTTCCAAGCACTGTGTAAGTCCCCGTGCTTATTGCGGTTTTCATATATATACAGGGTGTCTCAGAAGTCGCGTACCATAGGCTTTATTCAGATTTACGAGGTTTACGAGTCGAAATGGTTTATAAGTGATGTTTAATTACAATATCTGTTCGATAATGCTCGAATAATAAAATTAATAGTAGGTACAGTTAATCAAAAAGCTATCTTAAAATAATTAAATTGAATGGTGTCTCAGAAGTCGTGCACCAATGGGTTTAAACTGGAACTAAAGACATTTAGGACCTCTGTCTGCAACAATTTCTTTTCATATAAAATAGTTAATATCTGGAACCAACTTCCCTCAGAGGTTGTTTCAAGCCAAAGTGTAAATGTGTTTAAAAATATGCTAGGCAAAGTACTGAATACTCTCATGGTTTAAGACTAAAACATAACGTAACTCTGCAGGAGTTCGCTTGCATGGTGTCTCTGTGGGTATGCTAATTATAGAGCTTTTTTATGTATTCTCCACTTTCCTGTAAAATTTCCTTGGCTACTTTTCCAGGGTCAATGTATTTTCTTCAACCTTTTTCCGTACCTACCTCTGGCAGGAAGGGAGCGGAGGGTGGGGAGAGAGCTTTATACTTTTCTATCCTGTTTTCTACTACTGCAAGAATAGTTGAAAGAAAAATAAACTTGTTTCATAACAGGAACCTCCCAGAGTGGACCGGAAGGTTTTTGAGGATTCCTCTTATCCTTGTAACTCCTTGTAACTCTCTCTCTCTCTCTCTCTCTCTCTCTCTCTCAACGTTAATTTATGGAACTGTTCAAACTGGAATTTCTGCCTGACATGCCCCCCTCCTCCCAGATACCGCTTGTAAACGATTGTTTCGCTTTAATCCCCTCTAAGTTCAGTCCTGAGATTATTCTAAATAGTTCAGATGAAAAATAGGAATTCCATCACAAGATCCTTTAAGAACAGACTTTTTTTTTAAATTTACCGTAAAGATACATTCTCTTATTTCTACATTCAATGGATTTGTTCCCATAAAGAAAGGTGTAAGAATGGATTCTATGCATCATTTATGACAAAAGAAAAAAATGTCTGGAAGATAGTTTAATATTGCCAGTTGTGAACAGTTCGATTCGATGAACCCGTCTTAGACATGAAAACACCTAGAAAAGATTCATATCAAGTAAAATTCAATTGCCCTTGCCCACCCAAAAATACAGTGTATCCAGTGTTTCGAACGTGTTTTGTAGGATGTCGGTGGTTGGTTGACCCACAACTAATTGACCAATTAGAAGGAAAGGAAAATTAATTTATATATATTTGTTTCTTATTGGTCAGTTGAGTCCTACGTCAACCAATCGCCGACATCCTACATTCGAAGCACTGAAAACGTTGTATTTTTGAGTGGGCAAGGGCAATTGCATTATACTCTGTGTACAATCCGGGGAATGAGCTGCCTAAAATGCCAAACGATGGCATTTACAAGATCCCATGTAAGGACTGTTCAAAGGTTTATTTGGGTAAGTTGAATGATTTCAAGTACAGATTACATGACCAAAGAATTTATCATTGAGATAAAAAGAAAAGCTAAGTTTTGCAAAGGGACAGCATTGAGGATAATCGCAAAATAGCTACAGGATGACGTCTCACTAATCTCCAACATCAATAATGAAAAAAAAATGGATGTTTTTAAATTTCTTTATTATTATAAATGCAAATAACACTGGTCAACAAATTTTAAGGAATTTTTTGTATCTTTAATGAAAGTAGCCGATTCTTATGTATTTTTGCATGCTGAATTTGAAAATGATAGTGAAATTGTTTAATTAGTTCGCGTTTTTAAGATATCATGGTAATTATTGTTTAAGTACTGGTAAAAATTTATCCCACAACATATATGTATTTTAAGGAGCACACTCACTTCAATGTCGTTTCCTCTTGGCCTGTCTCTTGTACTCTGACTGTGTAATGTCTCTTATTACTGACCAGCAGAAATCAGCCAGCATAGATGAATTCCACTTGCCCTGGTAACGTTTCTCAAGAGCTGAAATCTGCTGATGAAAACGTTCCCCATGTTCGTCACTTACTTCACCAAGGTTTGCCGGGAAAAAGTCGAAATGGGAATGGAGGAAATGAATTTTTAGAGACATGTTACATCCCATTCTTTGGTACGCCTTCAACATATTATCCACCAATTCATCTGCATTTGGAGCTCTGTTGTTTCCAAGGAAATTTTGCGACACTGACTTGAACGAGACCCAAGCTTCTTTTTCTGCGCCCTCCAAAAGTGTCTCGAAATGTTCATCTTTCATCAGATTTCGTATATGAGGACCAACAAATATGCCTTCCTTGATTTTTGCCTCACTGAGTCGAGGGAACTTCTGGAAAAGATACTTAAATGCCTTTCCATCCTTATTGAGTGCCTTCACAAAATTTTTCATAAGCCCTAACTTAATATGTAACGGTGGTAGAAGTATTTTGCTTGGCTCTACTAATGGCTCGCACGAAACGTTTTTCACACCTGGCACTAAACGTTCTCTTAGAGGCCATTCCTTCCTTTCATAATGCTGTGACCTAGCACGGCTGTCCCATCGCAAAGGAAGCAGCAGTACTTCGTGTAACCCTGCTGGAGACCAAGTAACATGCCGACCACTTTCAAATCACCACATATGCTCCATTTGTGAGCGTTGTAGTTTATGTGGTGAAGCAGATATTGCATATTTTCATATGTCTCCTTCATGTGGACAGAATATCCAATTGGAATGGCAGCTTTTTCGTTTTTGTTATGAAGTAGTACAGCCTTAAGGCTTAGCTTAGAGGCATCAATGAACAACCTCCATTCGTCATCTCTGTATGTTATATTTAGAGCATTCATTAAACCAACAACATCTGTACACACCACGAAGTCACCATGTTTGATGAAGAAAGTCTCCAACGTGGATTGCCTAGTACGGTACATGGATATTTGGACATCATCATGAAGAAGATGCCACTGTTGAAGGCGTGAGGCGAGCAATTCTGCCTTAGACTTCGGTAAGTCCAAATCTCTGATGAGGTCATTCAGTTCGTGTTGGGTGATTTTATGCGGTTCTGTAGACAGTTCACTGGGCACAAAGTCGGTATCTTGTGATGTTGTGGGATGTGCAATGTCTTCATCTGTACTCGTTACAGGATGCTCTTCGTCATCCAAATCGAGGGTGTCTGAGGAGGTAGGAGGATTGGGCACAGGTATGTCTTCGTTATGGGGCACAGGTCGAATGGCGGATGGAACATTAGGATACTTGAGGGTCCATTTTTTCTTCTTACTAATTCCACGTAATGGCGGAACCATGCAGAATAAACAGTCATCCACGTGGTTACTTTGTTCCCTCCACACGACGGGGATGCCGAAGCCCATTGACCTCGGTTTCCCATTGTACCACTCAAGTAATGTAGTTGCACATGTAATGCAGCATATATGCGGCGCCCACGTTTTGTCCTGATCTCCTAATTTGCACTTAAAATAAAGGTGGTACGCTTTCTTGATGGCAGGTGTTAACGTCTTCTTTTGCGATTTTAATGTTACTTTGCCGCAAATATAGCAAAAGTTATTTCAGTCATTAACGCATTTACGTGGCATTTTGCTTATAACGTCAATGAGAAACTGATCGCAAGATTACGCTTTAACACGCACTACACTCTATATGTCATGAACTAACCACAGGTGCAAATTACGAGGAAACTACAAAAGCACTATGTCAAAATGTGAAATAACGTGTCACCACAACAAGCGTCACTCTAGAACTGAGCTAAAGGGATTTACGATGTACTCAAGATGGCGCCAGACAACGAGGTTGCCAAACGAGCACATTCTACAGTGTTGGCATATGTTATGCTTCAATGATATATTCATTTCAATTGGGAAATAATGAAAACAGGGCACCCGTGTATCTTCTAAACGCGAACCAATCATGCAAAATGAAGGTCATTTTCGGATTCAGCGACGTCGAATTACTAAAGAAATGATGGTTTCATCGAAGATACATTTTGGCTGTTGATTAGTGTAATTTATACAAACTGGGTGGCGCGGGGAATTTTAATAGAGAAACTCTAACAAAATTTTATATCAAAGGTTTATACGTCATTTAACCTGTAATTCCTATCTCTTTCGTTTCAGCGCATTTGGCTTGAAAGTGGAGATCCGACTGCATGTCTGAAAAAGCTTTCCCTCTTCTTGTCTTTTAAACTTTTTATGACTTAAATCTTTTTCAAATGTTTTAAACTCTTGGGAATTTTAAATTGTATTCAGTTGTGGTTTTTTGTGATATATATATATATATATATATATATATATATATATATAATATAATTATATATATATACACTAGGGCCCTGCGAATCACAAATTTTTTTTTTCGAATCGAATCTCGAATCGAATCAACTGTACACATAGAGATTAGAGTGTTTCTACACACAATTAGTAATAAGCCTAAAATTAATTAAATCTTCTTGAGAACAAAAGGACAAAGTAAATCTTTCTAGAAAAACTGTACTGCATTAAGTATTGGATCATGAGGAGGAACAATGGTATTAAAGTATGATAAAAGTGTTATTGCGCGAGAGATTGGTCTCAGTATATACATTGAATTAAAATCTAAGTAAAAAGAAAAGTGTTTATTTACGAAAGTGTTCTTCAAAACAACATCACTGATGTTGTTTACCGGACTTATGGAAATTCGAAAATATCGAATCCGAGCCCGAGCTAACGAATCAAATCGAATACTCTCTCCCGATTCGAAATCAAATCGAATCCTCTCTCCCGATTCGAAATCAAATCGAATCCTCTTTCCCGATTCGAAATCAAATCGAATCCTCTCTCCCGATTCGAAATCAAATCGAATCCTCTCTCCCGATTCGAAATCAAATACACTAACGTTCAAAAGTTTGGAAACCCCTGGAAATTTCTCGTTCATATTTCACACTTCATGATAAGGCGTCATATCCTGTATGAAATCGATCTATAAATTCGTATTATATCTAGAACCATTAATATTAATTAATTAATATTAACAATCACGGCGACTTTGGTCACTAAGGCACCATCCAAACAGACCTCTCTATATCATGCCCATTTTAAGGTAATTTAAATCTCTTTTAAGGGCAGTTTTTATATTTATTCTGAAAGAAAAGCAAAAATCAACAACAGCATATTAAAATATTAACTGTTCTAGATATAATACATAGCCATAGATAAATTTCATACGCGATGTGGCGATTTTACATGAAGCGTAAAACATGAACAAGAAACCTACAGATGCTTCAAAACTTTTGAGCAGTATATATATATATATATATATATATATATATGTATAGAAACGACGTAAGTATAGAGGAGTGTTCTGCACACGAGGAAGAGAAATAACGAACAAATGAAAAATGAGGTGACCGCCCGGGAATCGAACCCAGGATCTTCCGATTGCCGGTCAGATATGCTACCACTACACCACGGGCCTCGATTAGGCAGAAGTCGCAATTCTCCTACATAGGGCAGAAACCAATGCCTTGAGAGGGCACCCTCGCAAATCGTGAATATGTACATTTAACTGCAATGACCACGCAGTATATTAATGTATAGAAACGACGTAAGTATAGAGGAGAGTTCTGCACACGAGGAAGAGAAATAACGAACAAATGAAAAATGAGGTGACCGCCCGGGAATCGAACCCAGGATCTTCCGATTGCCGGTCAGATATGCTACCACTACACCACGGACCTCGATCAGTCAGAAGTCGCAATTCTCCTACATAGGGCAGAAACCAATGCCTTGAGAGGGCACCCTCGCAAATCGTGAATATGTACATTTAACTGCAATGACCACGCAGTTCGATTCCCGGGCGGTCACCTCATTTTTCATTTGTTCGTTATTTCTCTTCCTCGTGTGCAGAACACTCCTCTATACTTACGTCGTTTCTATACATTAATATACTGCGTGGTCATTGCAGTTAAATGTACATATTCACGATTTGCGAGGGTGCCCTCTCAAGGCATTGGTTTCTGCCCTATGTAGGAGAATTGCGACTTCTGACTAATCGAGGCCCGTGGTGTAGTGGTAGCATATCTGACCGGCAATCGGAAGATCCTGGGTTCGATTCCCGGGCGGTCACCTCATTTTTCATTTGTTCGTTATTTCTCTTCCTCGTGTGCAGAACACTCCTCTATACTTACGTCGTTTCTATACATTAATATACTGCGTGGTCATTGCAGTTAAATGTGTATACACACACACACACACACACACACACACACACACACACACGAGGTCTGTTCAAAACGTATCCGGACAAGGTGTTTATTTTTAGAACAAGGTCACGCTTGGAGTTTTGGCTGTGCTAAACATGTCTCTGCATATCAAGACATGTTGTCTGATGGGGTTGTACTTCATTGTGTAACGTCAGTCCACTGTGGTGAGCCGATAAAGTTAAACATATTTTGTTTCGCGGCGATTTCTTACGATGTCGGAGAGTTCCTTGTTTTTTTAGTGTGAAGGTGTTGTGCACCATGAATATGCTCCACAGGGACAAACCATCAACAAGAAATTTTACATTGAAGTTCTGAGACGTCTACGTGAAGCAGTTCGGAGGAAACGGCCGCAGAAGTGGGAGTCCGGAGATTGGATGCTTTATCACGATAACACGCTATCTCACTCGTTGCAACTTGTCCAGCAATTTTTGGCCAAAAACGGTGTCCCCCAAGTACAGCACCCTCCATATTCGCAGGATTTGGCTCCATGCGACATTTTTTTGGTTTCCGAAGTTCAAACAAACCCCTGAAAGGACACCGATTCGATGATGGTGAGATCATTAAAAGAAATTCGACGGAGCAGCTTTTGGTCATTCCGAAAAGTGCTTTCGAAAACTGTTTAAACAGTGGCAGGATCGTTGGGCAAAGTGTGTGGCTTCAGAAGGAGCGTACTGTGAGGGAGATTAAGCCCCAAACCCTGTTCATAATCGTATCAGTTCAGTTCGGATAGTTTTTGAACAAACCTGTGTCTCTATATATATTATATATATATATATTTTGATGGTTTTGAACGATGGTTCATGATCGATCTGAGGTTGATCCCTTTGTAGCATCCCGCCTTGTTTGTGGGATTTGGTGAAGGAAAGAGTTGTTTTCCACTCTTCTCTTACCGTAGGTAGCTGGTCACGCATAGTTGGTCATTGACTTTCACAAGAACCTGCCCAGTTGGTTCTTGATAGTATTCAGGTTGGTGTGCTGAAGGTTCTTCAGTTTCTGGGAAGACATTGAAACGTTTTTCTGGTCTCGTATTCTGAAGGTATTGTCTCTCCTCGTTTTCATGGCCCTCTATGGCCCCACCCCCTATTCCACCTATTTTCCTATTCCATCTGCCTCTTCTCTCATTTCAATGTGTTTTTATTTATTTATGAAATTAGGGACACAACCTTCAAATACTTTCCATACGCTTATAACTGTGTACTGCTCACGTCTTCTTTTCAGGGAGTAGAGTTTCAGGGATTGTAGTCGAGACCAGTAGTCTTCATCTTTCGTTTCCTCTATCTCAGACGCAAAAGTCCTTCGTATGGCCTCTGCGTTCGTTTGCAATGTTTCGTTTTCTGTATGGGCTTTTCAGTTCTGAGCAATACTCAATTAGTGTTTCGATTAAACTCTTCCATAATTTTAGCATGATGTCTGCTTTTCTGCTTTGTCTATCTATCTCTCTTTCTATCCTTATATATATATATATATATATATATATATATATATATATATATATATATATGTTACAAAGAACCTGTGTAACTAGGGATTTTACGAAATCCCTAAAATGGTCAGGGATTTTATGTAAGGTTAAGTCGTGATATTTTCGTTAAAACTAACGAAATATCACGCCTTAACCTGACATGAAATCCCTGAACATTTTTAGGGATTTCATGAAATCCCTAGTTATACAGATTTCCTGTAACATATATATATATATATATTATATATATACACACACACACACACACACACAACACACACACACACACACACACACACACACACACACACAAAATGGCGTTCAAAAGTCTGCATCCACCTTTACTCACCCAATATATTGTAAATTGTACAAATATATATGATAATTACAACAAAATTTGATTTTTTATTGTTACATTATTGGCTTCTAAATGTAATTATTATAAATTAGTAAAGAAATTAACAATTTAATGGCATAATCTTATTAATAATCGATATTACCTCCTTTTGCTTTAATGACAGCTTCCACTCTGTAAGGCATAGATTCGACAAGTTTCTGGATAACATCTTGTGCTATGCCGTTCCAGCATTCTTCTACATTTTCCCAGAGAGAATCAGGAGAAGTTATATTCTTTTTAGCTTTCAGACTTCAAATGGTCCCAAAGATGCTCCATTGGATTGAGATCAGGACTTTGTGGAGGAAACTTCATAATTTGTAGAACACCTTCATCTTTTTTCTTGTTGAGATAGTTCATTTAAAGGTTAGAAGTGTGCTTTGGGTCGTTATCCTGCTGGAAAATGAATCCTTGACCACAAAGCCTCAATCCTGATGGTATTGCGTGTCTCACTAGTATGGCGTGGTACTTCTCTTTTGTGAGAGTTTAAGAGATTGTGTGAAAATCTCCAACTCCAGAATAACTGAAACAACCCCAAACTTGAATGTTGACTCCACCATGTTTTGCAGAATGTTTTATGCAGTGATCTATCAGTTTTTCGTTGGTTCTACGTCTAACATAAACTCTTCTATGAGACCCAAAAAATTCCAATTTTGATTCATGAGTAAAAAGAACTTTTTCCAGTCGTCTACAGTAAAATTTCGATATTCTCTTGCCCACTCCAATCTTTTAGCCTTATTTTGTTTCCTCAGTAGAGGTTTGGACACAGCAACTCTGTCATAGAGACCAGCTTTTATGAGTCTTCTTTTTATAGTACTTGTACTTATTGGAGAGTCCCATTGTTCATTCAACTGTGCCTGAATATGTGTAGCTGTGGCTTTTCTGTCACGCAGTGATGTAACCTTGATGTAATGATCTTCAGAATCATTAGTCACTAGGTCTGCCAGATCTTGTCTTTGAAGAGCACGATCCAGATTATTTATATCTGCTTATAGTTCTTTGGACGGCCCCTTTTGAAACGTTAATTTTTGCCGAGATCTGGCGTTGGGACATTCCCTCTCTTGAAAGGGCAATTTTACTTGTCCCTCTGGGATGAACTTAGTTCCTTAGACATTTCAATTACGGCCTGTAAAGAGTGAATAGAAAAAATGATTACTTATTTTTTAATCAAATTGCTACAATGTCATTGACTAATTGGTTTTATCAGTTATAACACTAGGGAACAACATTTTTGTTTCTTGAAAACTATTTGGTGTTTCTTATAGAACTTTTGATGCTGATTCCCCAATATGGTTTCAGAATTTTTCTATCACCCATAGTTTTCGAGAAAATAATATTTCCATTTACTCAGAGTTTTCTCAAAATATTAGTTAAAATTAAGTGTACTAATTTAATTTTACTTCTTTTTTTTCCAGGTTAACTATATTTAATAGTATTTTTGCATTAAAAAAAATATAACTATTTAAACAAACAGATTTTTAATAAAAAGAAAGAAATTTTTTCAAGTTTTGCTCAAATTTTAAAATTGTTCATAGTAGAAAAAATTGGTTTTTCATTCCAAAAAGTTTTCCGTGATTTCAATAATTTTCCGCCAGCATGAATCGAAACTGTATTAATCCCAGAGATACATTTTGCTACGTATGTGGAGAACTGACCATAATGGCACAGAGGAAGACGATGACCCCACTCATGAAGAAGGCCTACGAACTTTATTTTGGATGTAAGGTAGGCGACCAAAACAAATCCTGGGCACCTCATATCTCATGCATTTCCTGTGCCGTCACTCTTAGGGGTTGGATTAAAGGTACCCGCAAATCTATGCCATTTGCCATACCAATGAATTGGAAAGAGAGAGCCCAAGGATCACCTAACGGATTGCTATTTTTGTATGACTAACGTTTCAGGATTCTCTGCCAAAAATAAACATAAAATTCAATACCCAAATCTTGCATCTGCCATGAGACCAGTACTACATGACGATGATAACCCAATTCCAACTGCCCCAAAGTCATGGACACTGGATGAAGAGTCTGAAGTTGAACCAATGGAAATTGATGACACTAAAGATACAGACTTTCAACAACCTGAATCAAATAAACCACGTATGATAACGCAGGTTATGCTGAATGATCTCGTGAGAGATTTGGACCTTCCGAAAAAGAAAGCGGAATTATTGGGCTCCAGGTTACGTGAATGGGATTTGCTGGCAAAAGATACAAGCATATCGGCGTTCCGCACTCGCCAAAAAGATCTGATGCAGTATTTCTCCTCGTCAGGTGGTTTATGCTACTGTAATAATGTAAATGGACTACTGTTAGCTCTCGGTCATGAGCACAAATCTGAAGATTGGCGTTTATTTATTGACTCTTCGAAGCTAAGCCTCAAGGTTGTACTACTTCACAATGGAAATAAATACCCTTCCATTCCTGTAGGGCACGCTGTCCACATGAAGGAATCTTACGAAAATATGAAACTCATCCTTCAGCAGATTAATTATGACCAGTTTCGTTGGTATATATGTGGGGATTTAAAAGTCGTCGCGCTTCTTCTGGGAATGCAGCTCGGTTATACGAAGTTCTGCTGCTTCCTTTGTGAATGGGACAGCAGAGCCAGAGATTCGCATTAATTTGTAAAGGATTGGCCACTTCGTCAAAAAGTATCCCAGGACTGAAGAATGTGTCTCATGAACCCTTAGTTGACCCCAAGAAAATATACTTACCGCCACTTCACATCAAACTTGGCATCATGAAAAATTTGTCAAAGCAATGACCAAGGAAGATGAGGCATTCAAATATTTGAAAAAAAGTTTTCACGACTTAGCGATGCAAAGATAAAAGAAGGGATCTTTGTTGGTCCCCAAATCAGAGAGCTCATGAAAGATCAAAAGTTTGATGATGCCTTGAGAGGAAAAGAAAAAGTGGCATGGGAGGCCATGAAGAATGTTGTCACAAATTTTCTAGGGAACATCAAAGCCTCTAACTATAAAAAAATAGTGCAGGACATGATTGAAGCATATAGGTTATTGGGATGTAATATGTCACTAAAAATCCATTTCTTGCACTCCCATTTAGATTTCTTCCCTGAAAACCTCGGCGACGTAAGCGATGAGCATGGAGAAAGGTTCCACAAGATATAGCTACTATGGAGAAACGCTACCAAGGAGGGTGGGATCCGGCAATGTTAGCTGATTACTGCTGGACATTGATGCGAGAAGCTCCTAATGAAAACTACAAGAGAAAATCAGTGACAAAGAAGTTTTAAGAAGAATATTTTAAATGCCAATCTGCCACTAATATAATTTTTATGAAGTATTTTTACTAACTTCTATGCACTTTTTGAATAAATATTAAAATGCAAATTTCTCAGTAACCTTGGGTGATAGAGAAATTCTACGGCTATATTCGGAATCAGCGGAAAAAATCCTATAAGACCGACCTGTTCACGTCCAAGAAACAAAAAAAAGTTAAAATTTGTTCCCCATTGTAATAGACCAGTTGTTAAAATTACTGTATAAATACACTATTTTCAGGATTAATAACATTTGGCTATGGTCTGTCACCAATACCTGGATTAAAATCGGTGTTATTATACTGCAAAGAAAAAAAACGTAACAGGACCAAAAAGGACCATTTTCATTAATGTGTCCTTTCTTATGAAACAAAAGCTACATTACTTACACATGTAGTAGAAGATATGAAATACCATTTCTTGTAAAAGAAAATACCTTAATATAGCGGACATACTTTCTCAGTTATATTATTTTTTGGAAATTGTCTAAAAGTGAGGTGGACGCAGACTTTTGAATGCCACTGTGTGTGTATATATATATATATATATATATACTGTGTATGTGTGTGTGTGTGTGTGTATATATATATATATACGTGTGTGTGTGTGTGTATATATATATATATACACGGTGAACCAAAAGTAGGTGGACAGTAGGTTGAATACGGTTTGTGTTATATTATATTATAACTATGGTGTTCATTATAACTATGGTGTTTGTGTTATATTATATTAAATATTATAACTAAATTTATTTAAATTTTATTTTGTATTATAGTATACAAAAAAATTAAATATGTATTCTCAAAATAAACGTTATCATTTACTGTCCACCTACATTTGGTTCACCCTATATATATATGTAAAGAATGACGCTTGTATAGAAGAACGTTCCGCACAAGATGAGGAGGGAGAACGAACAAATGAAAAATGAGGTAACCATCCAGGAATCGAACCCGGGATCTTCCGATTGCCGGTCAGATATGCTATCCACTACACCATGGGCCTCGATCAATCAGAAGTCGTAATTCTCCTACATACGAGCAGAAACCAATGCCTTGAGGGGACACCTCCCGCATGCCGCACATATACACATTTTAACTGCAAACAACACACAGTATAATTAATGTAAAGAACGACGCTTGTATAGAAGAACGTTCCGCACAAGATGAGGAGGGAGAACGAACAAATGAAAAATGAGGTAACCACCCGGGAATCGAACCCGGGATCTACCGATTGCCAGTCAGATATGCTATCCACTACACCATGGGCCTCGATCAATCAGAAGTTACCTCATTTTTCATATATATATATACACACAGTGGCATTCAAAAGTCTGCGTTTACTTCAGTTTTAGACAATTTCTAAAAATAATACAACTCTGAGAAAGTATGTCCGCAATATTAAGGTATTTTCTTTTACACGAAATAGTATTTCATATATTCTACTACATGTGTAAGTAATGTAGTATATATATATAATATAATGTGTGTGTGTGTATGTATATATATATATACACACACATTATATATATATATTAGGATGGATCGATTTTACATTTTTTTCGATTTCCATATTCTAATAGAGACACAAACTTGCGCATGCATGAGGAAATAGCTTCTGCAAAATCTTAGCTTAATAGGTAATCATCTTCTGCCCCCGGCAGAGCGATGAAAATCATATTTTAGTAGTCAAAAACGTATTTTTAAACCATAGCCTAGAGTCATAAAATTTTGCGTGTGTGTTATTTCATGCCTAAGCAACGATATAAATGCTATGGGAAATATATAAATGCATTATTTAAGACAAAGAGCCGATCTGAAAATATGTATAATATACATATTTTCAGATCGGCTCTTTGTCTTAAATAATGCATTTATATATTTCCCATAGCATTTATATCGTTGCTTAGGCATGAAATAACACACACGCAAAATTTTATGACTCTAGGCTAGGGTTTAAAAATACGTTTTTGACTACTAACATATGATTTTCATCGCTCTGCAGGGGACAGAAGATGATTACCTATTAAGCTAAGATTTTGCAGAGGCTTTTCTCATGCATGCGCAAGTTTTTGTCTCTATTAGAATATGGAAATCGAAAACAATGTAAAATCGATCCACCCTAATATATATATATATATATATATATATATATATATATATATATATATATATATATATATGTGTGTGTGTGTGTATATATATGTATATATAAAGAAATAGAGTATTTTCTAAAAAGAAAAGATTTCATTGTTGTTTGCATCCCTTCCATTAGAGCCACGAAGTTCCCACCACTTGGGTGACAAATGGTGCCAAACTGTTTTTTTACTTGTAATGGGAACCCCAAAAAATCTAAGTGCTTCGTGTTCCATTTTATAATATTTACTACATAGCGATATACAACAATTCCATTGCTTTTATGTAACTCTCACATTCATCCATGAAACTCGAGGTTTTTCGTGTATGTGTGCAAACTGCGATGGTGAAAGGTTCACTGCCATAACTTTGGCAGAGAATTTGTTTTGAAGTGAACATTTAATATTTTATAGTGTTAACCCACAATATCTTTACAAAGGGAACGTTGCAGTCGATATAAAGCCCTGATGTTGTCATACAAGTAGTTATAGCGTACTTGATCTTTCCATCCAAATCCACGAAGTCTTGCTAAATCGAGGGATCGAATTTAGATCGGATGAACAAAACTGCAACATCCGGTCAACAAAACTATAACATCAACACTCTAAAAAAAAATAACTTAATTTAATTTAACCTAACGTATGTTAACTTTATCTATGTCTAACCTAACCTAACCTAACCTAACTTAATCTAACCCATTACTCGCCGATAGAATACCATGTCAATCAGATGTCGTAATCCTGACATGAAATATCACAGCCAAGTGGAAAACGCAAATGGTATTGAATTTACGGGTGAACAGCGACAAAAGTGAGGTAAAAATAATTGAAATCTTGAAATTTGAACAAATTATAATGGATGAATGATTGAATAAATGCCTGAATTGAGCTCAAACCAATATTAAATAAGTTAACGTGATTGGATAAAATTGATTGTCTAGTCATATCCAATATATGAGTCTTCATGAATAATGAATTGAAGCAAGAAAATTTTTTTTATTATGAATTGAACCGACAATTTAAATATGATGTCACTACGAAATATCAAGTTCTCGGTAGTGAACCATTGAATAAGAAAAGAAGATATAGATATACAGAGGGTTGACAAAAGTAAATAGACACCACGATGATTGTTCTCAAGAACAAATGGCAAAGCTCATCAATAGAATACCAGAACGTGTCACTTTACGTAATGGAAAGGGAAAAGCAACACGATTCTAAATATATTGGTTCAATAGATTTGTTATTATTTATTGGCTTTTATTATCAAATCAAAAACTATGAAAAAAAAACCAAAAAAAAAAAACCGAATGTGTCTATTTACTTTTGTCAACCCTTTGTATATGATTCGTCAGCCAGACTCTGTACTGAACGGACGCATTTCCTGAGCTCTCTGATATTTCCTCTACTTTTGCATATTGCTAATAATTTTACTTTTGGAAAGTTTTGAATTTTATATACTTGTGTTTATATTCACATTGTTATAGTTAAGTAATTGAATATTAGTGGTTTTTAGCGATTTAGAAGTTTTCATAGCGTGCCGGCTTAATTTAACTTAAACTTGTGACGGTTATAAACTAATTTTAACTGCGCGATGCCGTCGCAGAAAGCGTCGTGTGTTAGGTGTGGGGTAAACCGGTGGTATTCGGATTTTAAAGATTATAACGGCGGTCCTATGGCGATTACCGAGAGATCAGTTTGTTTCTTTTGCGAGTTAAGGGAGGAAATAGTTGACATAAAACGCAGTGTACGTGAGGTAACGGAAAGACTTGCAACGCTTGATGAGGGCAGGGGTTAGGGCTACGTTGAAAACGTTAGTAATTTGAAGGGTGAGGTGCGTAACCTAGTTTCTAGTTTAGGTAGCTTATCGGGAAGGTTGGATAGAGTTGAGGAAGGGGTTAAGGTTGGTCCGAGATTAGTAGATGGGGAGGGATTTAGAGAAGTTAAGGGTGGAGCTAGGCCGCGTACGTTAGGTGATAGGAATCCCCCCCCTATCGAGGTTTCGAACCCTTTCGCCCATTTGGAAAGGGACGTGAATGAGGGGGAAACTATTTAATTGGGGACTCTTTAGTGCGCCATATGGACACAGAGTTCGTTGAACGGCATCAACCAAGAGGAGGAGGGTCTGTCTCCCAGGGGCCAGGGTTGACAGAGTTAGAGACGAAGTGGATAGGATTGACGTTGCCTCCCGTCACTCGATGTTGGTGACGATGGTAGGGGGCAACGACTCGTATAGGCCCGATACGAGAGTGCCTGACCTTTTGGAGAGATATAGGGGGTTAATTAGGTCCCTAAAGGCGAGGTCAGATAGGTCTTTAGTTCTAGGTATTACCCTAGGCACGGTTTGGGTCTTAGGATTACGTCTAAAACGATATTTTTTAATACTAAATTAGAAGAGATTTGTGCTGAGGAAAATGTACCCTTCGTAAAGCTGTGGTCAGAATTCAGTGATCCTAGCCTTTTTATAAAAGATGGGGTGCATTTTAATGAAATAGGTAATGCTAGGCTAGGTAGGTTAATTGACGAAAACGTACGAAAGCTGTATAGGTCGAAGCCTTCTTTAAACGTTGTGGGTCCGGGGAACGCGGGCCCGACGTGAAAAATAGTTTAAAACGCCGGCCCGTGGTAAAAAATAACTTAAACGTCTTTTATTGTAACGCGCGTAGTATTAGAAATAAATTAAACGAATTTAAGGCGATAATTTATTCCGGCAACTACGATATAGTTGCTATCACTGAAACGTGGTTAAATACCGTGACTCGGGACTTGTTGGGGGAACTTGATATACCGGTTTTAAACTTTACTAATGATAGGTTACATAGGATTGGTGGCGGCGTTTTGCTGTACATTCGTAATTCCCTTAGGGCTATCGAGGTTAAGATAGATTTTCCGGCAGCAATTAATGCGATATGCGTTGAAGTTAGGGCGCGTAGTATTAGTTTTAATTTTGTTGTTTATAGACCTCCCGTTCAACCCCTCGATACCGATACTAGATTTTACTCACTTCTTGGTAACTTTATTGACAATCGGAATAGTATAATTGTCGGAGACTTTAACTGCCCTAATGTTAATTACGAGACTTTTACTGGTAATGAGGAGGGTTTGAGATTGAGTTCATGGAAGATAATTTTTTACGACAGATGGTTACCGAACCAACGCGGGTGACAATATTTTAGATTTGGTGATGACGAACGGCGAAAATATAGTCGAAGGTTTAGAAGTAGGCGAGAGTTTAGGATGTAGTGATCATCAAATTCTTAGGTTTAAGTTATTGATAGAAAACACTAAGGATAGTAACGTAATAGAAGTCCCTGATTTTCGTAGGGCAATTTTGATAGTTTTGCGGATATGAGAGAGTAGTGGACTGGGATAACTTATTTATGGGTAATGACACAAATTTGCATTGGAGGCGTTTAAAGAAAGTTTTATGAATATTGAAAGGGATTTATTCCTCGTAGGCCCAAGCGCGCTAGAAATCATGGTAGGCCCAAGTGGTGGACTAGGGAAATAGGCGAGTTCATAAACGAGCGTAACAGAGCGTATAGACTTAATAAGCAATGGCACGTCAGGTTAAAAGATCAGTTAGGAATGCTAAGCGTAATTTAGAGATACTTATAGCTGCGGATAGTAAACATAATCCAAAAAAGTTTTTTGAATACGTCAATAATCGTAAGCCGATAAAAGATAACATAGGCCCTCTAGTGGATGTTAACGGCGCTTTGGCTTCTGACGCTCAGGCGATGGCGGGTATTTTCAATAACTTTTTTGCGACAGTTTTTACCGTAGAAGACGTAAATAATGTCCCGACGTGGACGATATCGTTCCATTTAGTAGCGAGACTATTTTGGATGAAATAACTGTTTACGAGGGTGAGATTGCGCATTATATCGATAGGCTAAAAGTTAGCAAGGCTCCAGGCCCTGACGCTTTTTATCCCAGACATTTGAAAGATTTGAAAGACGTTATTGTAGGCCCCTTAACGAAGATTTTTAATCAGTCACTCGAAACGGGGATTATTCCTGAAGACTTCAAATTAGCTAACGTCACGCCATTTTTAAAAAGGCGACCGCACAGTAGCTAGCAATTATAGGCCCATTAGCTTAACGTCAATTGTCGGTAAACTTGGAATCCGTAGTTAGGGATCGTATCATCGATCACTTAGAAAGTCGAGATTTGATTAATAGTAGTCAGCATGGGTTTCGACGCCATAGATCTTGTTTAACTAATTTGTTAGAATTTTATAACGAAATAGTGCGCGAATACGATAGGCATAGAGCGGCTGACGTTATTTATTTAGATTTTAAAAAGGCGTTCGATACAGTTCCGCATAGAAGATTAATTGCGAAGGTTAAAGCGCACGGTATACGCGGTCAGGTAGCTAACTGGTTAGAGGAATGGCTTCGTGCTAGGAGACAGAGGGTCGTTGTTAATGGTAGTGAATGGGGTGGTTGGATGTAGGTAGCGGTGTCCCACAGGGTTCAGTGTTAGGCCCATTGCTATTCGTAATTTACATTAACGACATAGATGTAGGATTGACTAGTAACGTGTCAAAATTCGCGGACGATACTAAAATAGGCGGTAAGGTTGTTAACGAGGACGATAGAAATAGGCTCCAAGACGATGTAAATAGGATTATGGAGTGGACGGATAAGTGGCAGATGCAATTTAACGTAGACAAATGTAAAGTTTTGCATATAGGTTCTCGTAACAATAATTACACGTACACGATGGATGATAGAGAGTTAGCGAGCGTTGACGAGGAAGTAGATTTAGGCGTACGCGTATCTAAGGATTTAAAAGTTAGGAACCAGTGCCTGGAGTCTTGCGCAAAAGCTAATAGGATGTTAGGCTTCATAGCGCGTAATTTCGAATTTAAATCGAAGGATATTATATTGCCCCTTTACAAGTCCCTAGTCAGGCCTCATTTAGAATATGCCGTTCAGTTTTGGTGCCCGTATTTGCGTGAGGATATTGATAGGTTAGAAAGGGTTCAGCGTCGTGCCACGAAACTAATTCCGTCATTGCGCAACAAGCCTTATGAAGATAGGATTAAAGAGTTAGACTTGCATTCACTCGAAACTAGGAGATTAAGGGGGAGCTTACTGAAGTTTTCAAAATCGTTAATAACATCGATAACGTAAATTTTGACAAACTGTTCACTTTCGATAATAGCAATACTCGTAATAACGGATTTAAGTTGCGTGGCAGACGTTTCATTACTCATGTCGCTAAAAACTTTTTTACGTTTAAAGTAATTGATAAATGGAATAATCTTCCCGCACCCGTCGTGAACTCTACCAGCGTTAATGTGTTTAAAAACTGTCTAGATAAGCATTTAAAAAATATTAACGTTGTTTAAAATAAAAAAAAACAATTGGCAACAGGAGCTTTGCGGGTAATCGGGGATGAGTCTGTTGACGTATAATGCCAGCTTGTGACAATTAAATGTGACATGCCAGCGTGTGATATGCCAGCAAAAAAAAGAAAAAAAAACTAACACGAACTTATTTGTAACTTGAGTAAATTAACCCACGTTTTGTTATTCTTTATACTTTTTCTTCTTCTCTCCTTATTTGCATATCTAACTCTCTTTATTGCATATCTGTAGTTTGCGTGGTATGATAGTGTTTGAGTTAAGAATGTGTTGCATGGTTTGTAATGTGTTCTTATTTTGCTACTTTTCATCTTTCACGCCTTTCCAGCCTAGTGGGCTGCATCCTCTACCTCCTTATGGAGTAGAGGATCGGTCTGCAACAGCTGGAAGAATGTGTTGCTTTGAGTTAAGAATGTGTTGTTCTTGAGTTAAGAATGGTTTGTAAGCGTTCTTATTTTACTTCTTTTCATCTTTCACCCCTTTCCGGCAGAGTGGGCTCTATCTCCCTATGGAGTGGAGGACCGTTCTGCAATCTTTCCTATTCTCTCCGACTATTTTTCTGACTTGTCGGCAGTGGCCGGCGGATGATAATGATGTCTTTTTTTTCTTTTTCTGAATGAATGTTAACCCACGAGTGATAGGTGTTGCTACTTACTTAACCCCTAATTCTCTTCTCTTAACCCCCAACTCTTTCCTTTCTCTCGGGCTAACCTTAGAGTAGATCTTAGGTGCTTTGTTAGCCTTAGCTTCTGTAGATCTGTAGAACTGCTTATGACGATGGCAAATGACATCAGAACCACGAGAAGGAATAAACGGAAATTAAATCACACACAAATAGCGACTAACAACAAACAGCCAAAATAATACATAAACCAAATATTGCCATAATCATGACAGCTTTTTTTGCCAATTTACAGAGGGTTGACAAAAGTAAATAGACAAATTTATTGAATCAATATATTTAGAATCGTGTTGCTTTCCCCTTTCCATTATTTAAAGCTGACACACGTTCTGGCATTCCATTGAGATTTGCCATTTGTCCTTCGGGACAATCATCGTGGTGTCTATTTACTTTTGGCAACACTCTGTAAATCAACATTTATTTTGAAGCTTTCAATAAACAATAACATTTAAAGTAGTAATGTTTAATAATTAGCAATTAATAATGTTTAAGGTTGTTTAACTCCCTTTCTTACTGCATGTGAGACGGCATAGCGACGGAGAGAATAGACAGCTTTACGTTGGGTCCAAACGACCTGGGAGTCGGTCAGTGCCGACTAGGAGATGGTTAATTAATCATTTTTAGGAAAAAGTGCTGAATGATGAAATTTTCTAATTAATCAATGATTAACTGATTAAAAATTATTATAAATTAAATACTTCTGAAAAGAGTAAGAAAGAGCTTTATTGTTTCTGTTGCGTGAGATAAGACCGAAGAAAACATTTTGCTCAAACATAGTTTGCTTTAGTTCAAGAAATCAGGCATGGGCGGATTAGACAGTTTATACATGCAAAAAGATGCCAAATTCAAATGATACATTACAAAATTTAAGGTAAAATGATGCTGAAATTATGAGGAAAATTAACCATTTCCCATCATTTTCTAAAAATATTTTTTGATTAATTAATGATTAAATTCAAAACAATGATTAACTGATTAATCAGAACCATGCCCTAGTGCCGACGGTCACCCATCCAACTACTGAATCGACCCACCGGCGCTTATCTCCGCTGATCTAACGGGAAGCGGTGTTGTGACCTGACCACGACGTAGCCCTCGCAAGTTTTCAGATTTCGATGTTGACTCTTTTGTCACACGTATGAAAACTGTCATGAACAAGTTTACTGAGATAAAAATTTATTTAACTTAATTTTATATCGCGTGAGTGATATTTTTAATAAAATTTAATTACTTATAAAAGTACAGGGTGAACCAAAAACGTTTTCCCCCAAAAGATAATGGTTAGTACATTATTTTGTAAGCACCTTTTTTTGGGTTCTTTCTCTATATTTATTTTTCAATATATTCTACGATAATGGCGAGTTATACATACATTAAAACAATACTGAATACTGTTTCTTTATTCTTAATTTCCCTCCGGCATACGGAAGAGAATCATTGAATAAGACTGCGCTCAAGTTACCATTATCTGTGGCACAGCGGAATTGAAGGCCTGTGCCACGCCTGGGGCAGCAGAAAATAATATAATTAGGCAAATAGAATCATACATTAAAATTCTATTTAGAAAGATAAGGACTGAAGATATATATTTTAGTGGAAAATAAATTAGCGCCTAATAGCATTTCATTGAAGAAGTCGCTAAAGTTTCAAATCTACTCGGGTGTGAGAAATTAGAACGTATATCCAATGGGTCGACAAGACCTAAATTAACCTAACCTAGCATAACTTAACTTATGCTATGCTAACCTAACCTTATTGTATTCGCGTTATTTTTTTCGTAAATTAGGTATATACAGTAGACATTAACCCTTTAAGGACTGAAGGTACAAATTGCTAACGTTTCAAATACAAGCATTCATAACTTAACCCTACAAAAAATTCAGGGCTTAAAGGGTTAAGGGGTAAAAAAAATAACATTTATTATGATATTAACATAAACTTAGACAATTTCTAGGAAAATTTCGTGACTTATCGAGAATTTATCCCGTCAGCCATGAACTTATCTTTCAAAAGGTCCCTCAGCGCCGATGTTTTTCATCATAATGAATATATAAACATAATCACCATCTACAGAGGGTTGACAAAAGTAAATAGACACCTTCAGGTTGTTTTTTTTTCCCATCGTTTTTTTTATATGATAATAAGAGTTAATAAATAGTAACAGATTTATTGAATCATTGTATTTAGAATTGTGTTTTGCTTCCCAGTTTGCATTATGTAAAGTTGACACACGTTCTGGCATTCCGTTGATGGGTTTTGCCATTTGTTCTCGAGAACAGTTACCCCCTTACTTTTGCATATGATGAGAAATACAGAGTAAAACCACTAACAAGTGAAACCAGGAACTATACAAGGTTTTCAGCTTGAAAACCAAGAACCACTTCTAAACCAAAATATTTGAACGTGAGGCGCCATCTTGTGGCGGAGCATAATTGTTCAAGTACAGTCATTATGCCAAAATGTCTAATTTTTATGTTTGTTTGTTAATTTATCTTTCTTTAGTCTTACCTTTCACAATAAAGTTATCTTATGCTTCGGTAACTTTTTTAACATTAGTGACTGGAATGATTCTATTGCAGAATTCATGGTTTCTTTTGATAAATCGAGCAAGACTTCTAATGTAACGGTCTTAGATGTCCTTCGTGTAAAGGTCTTTTTATCAAATTATCTAATTTGTAACATTAAAAAGCGTCTAAATATATCCAGAATCCTTCGGAAAATATAATAATAATAATAATAATAATAATAATAATAATAATAATAATAATATTGCAACGGCAAACAAAGGTAATAAGATATTAAGTTTTATTAAGGTATTAAAGTCTTATTAAGCAGCGATGAGTATTTTCGGAAAAAAGGAACATCTTCTCTTAGATAATCATGCCTATAAAAACCTCACTTTAAAACCTCTAAAGGACTAGCGTAGAGATATAATAAAGAACTTAAGTCCTTACTTAAGGACTACCTTGATCTTATTAAAAGGTTTGCTTCTTATATGCCCAGTCCGTCTGATTTTTATGGATTTTCCAAAATCCATAAAAGAAGCTTCTCTTAGAGAAAGTTGTCAACTTTGGTTGGAAGTATTTCTGCGTCACAGATTCTTAATTCCGTGAGATTTTGTGAATATGTATAAGTAATACGAGTCTTTCGAACAAAACTTTAATTAACATCGATGTTGTTTCTCTTTTACGAATGTCTGCGTTTAGCTAACTTTGCATCTGTTAGAAGAGGATCTGATAACAGAATATTACATTACTTGTTCTCTGTAATACAGTCCTTCAGTTAATTCGACATTGTCTCTCACATGCCTATTTTGGTTCCAATGGAGAATACTTTCGATAAATTTGAGGCCACAGTAATGGATCACCTTTATCAGCAACCCACAATCTTATATCTGTTTCGTGTTCTATAGCTCCAATTCGGCCTTTGGATCCTCCCAAGAGGAGGCGCCTTTGGCACTTTGGCGCCGGTGATTGGGAGCCCCTTAGCAGTACTTCTCTGATTTCACAAGGAATGATTACTGCCTCCGTGACCGGGGCCCTTCCGAGTGTGCTGAGCGCATCACGGAGGTTATTCTCTCAGGCATGGAGGCGTACATTCCATATTCTATTCATACTACAATCAAAAACAACCTTGGTTTATCTTTATTGTTCTAATGCTATCCGCAACAGAGAGGAGTCTTTCAGAAGGTACCGTCGCTATCCAACTCCTAACTCTCACTCAGCTTAAATTTCTGGCCGGAATCGTGCAAAATCTGTTCTTCGACTCGCCAAAAATTCCTTCATCAGACAAAAATGTGAAAACCTATTCAATTCTAATTCTTCTCGCTCTTTCTGGAATCTAGCTAAGAACCTCTCCACCAACTTTACTTCCTCTTCTTTCTCTCCTCTTTTCCATTCCGATTGCTCAGTTGTCGTCTCTTCTCCTGACAAAGCTAAACTCTTCACTCAAACTTTCGCCCCAAGCTTAACTTTGAACAATTCCGGTGCTGTTCCTCCATCTCCTCCTCCCTCTGACTTATTTTGTCTGAAATTAGAATCTCTTCCAAAGATGTTCTTTCTGCCCTGTCTTGGCCCAACTCTAGGAAAGCGTGCGGTCCTGGTGGTGTTCTTCCTGTTGTTCTCAAGAACTGTGCTTCTATGCTAACACTCTGCCTAGGAAAACTCTTTCGTTTTTGTCTTTATCTGATACTTTTCCTTCCTGTGGAAGTTCGCTTTCATTCAGCCTGTCCTAAAGAAGGATGACCGCCTCAACCATCCAACTATCGTCCAATTACTTTGGTTTCTTGCCTTTCTAAAGTTTTTGGATCTATCTTTAATAGGAAGATTCTTAAACACCTCTCCTCTCGCAATCTTCTTTCAGATCGTCAGTATGGGTTCCGAAAGTGACGCTCTACTGGCGAGCTTCTTGCATATCTCTCTGGCTCTTGATCGTCCCTCCTTTCGGGATTTCGGTGAAACTTTTGCCATTGCGCTAGACATATCAAAAGTTTTAGATAGAGTCTGGCACAAATCCTTAATTTTCAAACTGCCTCCTTCGGTTTCTATCCTTATATCTGTGCCTTCCTCTCTAATTTCATTTTCTGCTGCTCCATCTATAGCTGCGGTTGTAGATGGCCACAGTTCCTCTCCTAAAGCTATTAACAGTGGTGTTCCTCAAGGTTTTGTCCTGTCACCCACTCTTTTCCTTTTATTTAGCAATGATCTATTAAGTCGCACTTCCTGCCCTATCTACTCCTATGTCGATGATTCCACTCTTCATTTTTCCACCCGCTTCGCAAAGCGTCAATCTCAACAGTCACTTCATGCCTCGCGTAGGACGGCTATTGTGCACCTGATCTCTGATATTGCCATCTCTGATTGAGGCAGAGAAAACCTTGTGGCTTTCACTGCCTCAAAAACTCAGTTCCTCCATCTGTCTACTCACCACAATCTTCCACACGACTATCCCCTTACCTTTAACAATATACAACTCAATCCTTCCTTTTCTCTTAACAGTTTTGGCGTTTCCTTTTTCTTGTGATCTTTCCTGGAAAGATCACATATACTCTCTTTCAAAAACAGCTTTTAAGAGGTTAGGTGTGTTGTACCTCCTCCGCAGTTTCTTCACCCCCCTCAGTTGCTCTCTCTGTACAGGGGTCTTGTCCGCCCCTGTATGGAGTACGCTTCTCAAGTGTTGGGTGGCTCAACCTACACAGCTGTACTTGAGGCTTTCCGTCTCATCAATTCCCCGCCTCTTACTGATTGTCTTCAATCTCTCGCTGTTCGCCGCAATGTTGCCTCACTCTCTCTTTACTATCACTTCTATAACGGACACTGCTCTTCTGAACTCTTTAACTGCATGCCTCCTCCTTTAAGGAGAGCACGCAGTGCCAGACTTTCGACACATTCTCATTCCTTTCTGTCCAACTCTCTAACGCAAGGGTTAATCACTATTTCAATCTTCATCTACTCAAGCAATCAACTCTGGAACAATCTTCCTCAATCCATCTTTCCCGTGTCTATGACCTCCAATCTTTCAAACGCAGAGTGTCCAGGCATCTCGAAAACCCTGGACCTTGATTTTGGCTTTCTTCTTCTTCTATGGGGGGCGTTTTTGTGGGCATTTGCCCTTGGTCCTTCCTTCCTGCATAAAAAGAAATGATTTTATGGAGCTTTTTGCTAGAAATAATTTGCCTAACATCGTTGTCTTCTCGGTGATTTGGTTCAGGTATATTGGTGATGTTTTTTTTTTTGGTTCTGCCGAATAACCTTTATAGTCCAGGCAATTTGTAGTTAGACCTGGGCAAAATTGCTTCAGAAGCTTTCTAAACTGTTTCCAGCTCAAGAACCATTGACGAATAACATATCCAAAATCCGACAAAATTGGACCCGGGAACACCCCCAAAAATGAAATTCAAAATGGCGGACTGGATGTTTCCTACGAAAAAAAAAAATATATAATTTACGCTTTTATTTATAGAGATACATTTGATGCTTTTTCTTTCAGTTGTAATGTTTTAAATAATTCAACAATATACAACACAACCAGTATTACGCAAATATAATGTTATATAGCTTTTTACAGATTTTTATAATCAATAATACAACAATTATTTTTTTCCCAGTTTCAAGTTATGTTCGTTACAGAAGAAGTGATACCTGGTCACAAACATACAGAAATTAATCCTCTTCATCACTATCATCGGATAGATTACCGGTACTTGGGTTGTTATCGCAACCACTGATTTGGCACTCGCCACAAGCGGCTGAACAGGGCATTCCATTACGCTTGCATCCACATCTTGAAGTAGCACATTTCGTCTTGCAGGAGCAGCGGATCATGTTGAGTAGATAATTTAGAGCTGGTGGCTTGTCGCAGGCTGTAGGGTAGTAGGAATTATTCTTTACATACCAACCCCACTGTTCTGCATCGATCTTCTCTTCTGTAGACTTCCAGATTAGTATTTGAAAGTATGTGCGAAAGCTGTGGTACTTTGTGGACGCATCGGTAGGTGGCAAACGTTCGGGTGTAACAAAAGATTTAGCTGTAGCTACCTTTTCAACTAACATTCGATGACGTAGTGCGTTAGTGGATTCAAGTGTTTTGCAGCCATACAACAGAAGCATTGCCTTTCTTCCAGCGGCTTCAATGTCAGAGTGTTGGCAACAATCAGAACAGAATGTATTTGCAACTGAACGGAGTTCAGCCACCTTCATCAGTGTGTCGAATGCTTTGGCTTTACCGATCGAAAAAATTCTGGATGTGCTATCACAGCCCGTGAAAGCATGCACAAACAGGAGATACTTGCAGATGTCATTGCCTAACAATGATTGAATGCTGAGAATATCATACACAGGATTAGGAGATGGTCCCGTCTTATATCGCTGCGATAGTACAACTTGAAACCACTGTCCTTGGCATGGTACAGAAGGAGAATCAGCAAGTCGGTGTCTTCCCCTATTACTGTTGTAGTTGCATTTTCTGATGAGGAAACTGCTGCACGAACGATGTCCACATCAGCATCCCCATCTGCGTTGTGAACAGTACACCCGTGCTTCTTCAACATCTCACCTACGAGGGAAATAAATGCTTGCTTGTTGTTTTCATTAGCCAAGAAGTGTTCCTTCTGGCCAACAAACTTCATGCTTGGACTGAGATTCACATTTATGCTTGTCTTGGTGCTGCGTCTTTGTGGGTCATGTCCTTGATCGTAGGAGAGCTGCTGTAGCCATTAAAAACAATGATTGCTTTTCCATATGTTTTCAGAGTGAAATCGGCATATGAGTTGGCGATGCTGTCATATGTTTCATCTTGACGCCAGGAAACACGATGTAGTAGAGATCCACCATCCAATACGTACTGGTCTGTGCACTGAATTTCTTGAACTTCTTCCATGCGTAAAGTGTCAGTGTATTTGATTATTGCATGAGCTAGCTGAGACTTATCGGGTTTCCTCAAGATACTTCGTGATTCGAACAATGCAGGAGGATATGCACACAGTTCGTAACACATGACATCTTCAAGATTCATGTCTCCGCCAGTGGCAACAGTCATCATTCTCTGAAACAGTAGTGCAGGATCTACTTCTATATCTGAAGCATCAGTGATCACAACGGCAGAAGCAGATCCTAGTGTTTCACTTTGTCAGATCTCTTGGCAGAATATGTAAAGGCTTGTTTCCCAATCATTTTTACGACAATGTTCGTACCGATTGAATGCAATTGATGAACGTTAACTCCAGGATCAGCAGTTAGCCCTGTTACAATGTTGCAGAGACCCGAGGTAGAATGGAATGGGGATAAGGATTCCAGACGTTCAAGTACTTTCTTCATGTCATTACTGTCCCTGATTTGTCTATTTCCCCTCATTTCCTTGTGCTGTTCACTACTTTCCAACAAAACTCTGGTGTATTCCTGCATTGCTAAGTTATAAGTGGAACACAGAGGCATAGAAAAGAGCCACGTTGTCCTTTGGATGTCTGTAAATCCACTTCCGCGTGTCAGTCCGCCTCTGCTTTTCAGGGAACGCATTAGTACTTGTTCTATCACCAGGTCTGTGCCGAGTCCGGCCCATAATCTGTCGCTTCTTCTTACCACAAACTTACCTTCCTGGAACATTTTGTTAACGGCTGGATTTTCAGAAGGCAAACTTAACATTTTCTGCAGGTACAGGTATATCGATTTCAGGTAATTGTGATGTCCGGCTGCTGCAATTATGGGGATGGTCTCCAGCATAGCTTGCAAGTGCAAATCCCACGAGCCGGTTCTGTCTGCTGTTATCAAGGAACGTGCAATGTTGATCATTCGCTGATATTCCAACCAGAGTTGACTTGTTTGCGAAGTAGATTGTAGGTCAGTTTTCTTCGCATCCAAAGTGGTAGCAATCTGAGACAATGCATTCGAAGATTCCACATCCTCAACTGATTGTTTGGCGGTCATAACATCGTCGAGCAGGTCACAAGCTTCCTTATGGAGGTCATGAGGAGTTCCATCTTCATTACGAGGGAAAACGTCTGCGACTAGTAAGGTACTAAGAGCTGCATCTACTATCATATGACCACGTATCGCTCTTGAAACAGCTTTTCCAGACATCATGTGTTGCACGGCATTTGGTCCGTATATTTCTTGAAGTACTTCAGACAATCCTGAACCATTCATAAGAGTACCGACTGCTCCCAAAAGATTCATCAGTGTGTGAAATGATCCCAGCATTAAAACAATGTCCTGCAGGTCTCTCTGTTCATTGATGATTTGGGAAGCTTTACAGAGCAAAGGCTGATCAAAGGTAATAATGCATGGGACTTTTTGATCGCGTGCTATCTTGCTCAAATATAGTAATGTCGAAAATATGCAGGTCATGTCAGTTGGCGACATATCTATGATGGGAAGGAACGTGATCGACGCCACACCTGGATGTGAGACACTTGATCCACCGTGAATTGCCTGCATTGTTCCGGACCAACTTGGACCTGATCTTTCTGCTGAAGATATCTGCCAGAGAAGACTAAGTCGACTTATGGTGGCAGTGGGTACTGGAAGTTCGCGCAATGAGATGTCCCTCAACATGCTTCTCGCGTGTCTATATTCCCTAATGTCAACGGTTGCAATCTTCTTAATGTCATTGTCACCAACATTACGCCTGTGAATAGAAGGGTGGATCTTGATCTTCGGAGTTATTGCGGCAATCATACCCATTCCATGAAAGGTATTCTTCCCATCCAAAGTGCAGACATCATGATCGACGTTATCTGCTGCTAGAAGGACTGCAGTGTTTTCATCAACAGTAAAAGAGCCAGACCCACTTGCCAGCGCCGCGTTTCTTTCGAATCTTGTTACTTCTGCATACGACGAACAGTAACCCAGCTGATGGAGAACGTCAATAAGGTACCTTGACCTAAAGTTGTGGTGTAGCTGAACCGACAAACCGATCTGTAGTGGACATAGTAATCCTCTAGGACGGGTTGCTTGCATAATGCTCTGCCCAATTGCACCTATTTTTCTTGAAGCATCCTGTCCCGCAAATGCTTTTGATAATAGCAATTTCAGACTGTTGGGAATGTAATCAAGAGCACTTTCTGCAGTGATGTCATTTGGAGATGGATACACATCTTTTCTAGGCGACTCGACAGACTTGATATCACTTCTGATTATTTTTGCAGCAGCTTCTACTAGGTAAATCTTCTGTAGCTCTATATCTATATCACATTCTTTCGACTTTTTGTGATAATCTATAAGAATTTCATTAGCTGTCTCTCGTAGTGTTACTACATCTGCCTTCCCACTTTCACCTGATATTATGATCTTGTCTCCGTAACGTTCTAAAAGCTTTCTCTTCATGTGCCTGCGTTCGTAGACAGAGCTCTGACTTCCTTGAAGATATTCCTCCATTTTGGAAATTAGGTCTCCAATCAACAGTTGTTCATCATCATTCTCTTCCAGGTAAGCACAGGTCTGAAGGAATGCTTGGTGTTGCTCTTCATTAGTTGGTCTCCCTTTCTTCGAATCATGATCGTCGGAGGAGTATGCGCGAGGAATGTGTTTTCCACTTCGAAAATTTACGCTGCAGGTGTGATGGTAGACAATCTGCAGCAGGAAGATCACGAAGATAATACTCCAGACGGCCTTTTACATTAAACGACCATTCATCGCAGCGGCTTTCACAGCACCTTTTTATGGTTTCGGAGAACTCTGTAGTTCTTATTTTGACATGCTCTGATTTTGGTTTGTGTTGGAAAAAAAGTCCACAAAGGTATCACAAAACAAACAGTGAGTAGCACTGGAAAATGCGTATTCATGAAAACGAGCACTTTTCCTTGGTATTGCCTCGGCTGCGGTCTGTCGCTTCTTTATTTCAATGGTCTTTTTATCCGTAAACCTTTTCCTACATACAACGTGAACACTTATTCCAGCTGTTGCAACAACATCGCTTCCACGGCTGCGGCTGGATGCATTTATACCATCTGCTCCTTTTTGCGAGATGTGAACCACTTCCTGTCCGCTGTCCAATTTCTCCTTACAAATCACGCACAATTCTTCAGGGGTCTGCATTCTTGAAGGCGGACGCACACCGAGTCAGCCGTACACCGAGTCAGTCTGAAACAGAAAACACAAATTAATAAACTGTGTTGCAGTATTTAAAAGGAGTACATAATAACAGTTTTAAAGAAAATGACAAGCACAAATACGCAGATTTGATAGTGGGTAGTAGGAATTAAAGAGTTGTATATAATATAAGTTTATAAAGATGTAGCAATGTCCATTCTCACATACACTCCATACAGTATATTTTATTTACATTACGTGACGTCATAGTTTAATACTAGCCGCCTAATACAATTTTTAGTGTCATATAGGTTAATTTAGAAACGAAAATGTGTTTTAAAACATTTTACTGATCAAGAAAAACGTCATAACTCTCTCTACAAAGCGAAATTAAAATTTATTGTATTTCGTAGGAAACTGCCAGTCCGCCATTTTGAATTTCATTTTTGGGGGGTGTTCCCGGGGTCCAATTTTGTCGGATTTTGGATATGTTATTCTGCAATGGTTCCTGAGCTGGAAACAGTTTAGAAAGCTTCTGAAGCAATTTTGCCCAGGTTGAAGCTATTTTTGCTCTAGATTGCCTGGACTATTATCCGATTGTGATTCTTGATAAAGTTAATGGTTATCCCTTCCTTCCAGGCGGTTTACTTTTCAGCTTGGGAGAGAGATGGACATTGTACCGACAATTCCCCGTTTCTGCTATTAGATTATCGTGTCATAAAACTTGGTTTAAAGTTTTCAAGAAGGGTACGAATCCTGACTCTTACGAACAATGGATCGTTTTACACCTTTTGACGCTTAAACGGGGTATTCTTTTGAATGTTTTCACGAACTCATAGAATTTGCAGTCCACATTTTTTAGACGAAGAAATTGTTTTTCATAAACTAGGTTACTTCGTGGAACTCTGTTAGGAAGACCTTTTTCGAAAGATGTTTTTATGTGAAGAACGGATTTGATGATGATGATGATAATAATAATAATAATAATAATCTAATTGTATTGCTCACAACTTCTGACTCACTAAAACCCTTCTTACCTAAAGACGTCATCGTAGTTACTACACTTCCATGCACCGTGCAAAACATGTTTCGACCTAAACACCGTATGAAAGATGGCAAATTTGGTATTTACAAGATCCTTTACAAAGGCTGCACCAAATCGTGAATCAACCAATCCAAGCTGGTGAATCCAATAAAGTTAACTGCAGGACTGCCAACATCGCTATAGTCTTAGTATGGGAAAACACTTCAGCACTGTAAACAAAACCAAAACAGAACATGACAGTGAATTCAGTGATGCTTCTCTTATTCTTAAATGTAAAAGACGAAAAAAAAAAAGCTATAAATTTGTCTAGAATTTAATAGATATTATGATTCTTTTATTTTTGATAAGTTTGCTCCAATAACATTTTAACAACTACTCCTACGGTTCGTAGTTTATTACATACACGTGCCTTGGAATACAGAGTAAGGTATAGTCTCTTGTGCATGCGAGTCTTTTCTGTTCCCGCTATAAAAAGGAAATTCTTTGTGTCTCTATCTTAGTTTTATAGACCTGAATGACGAGATGGGATGTGTCTCGAAAAGCTTCGTCTATTTTTAGTGTTGGCTTTTAAGTTTTTAAATTTTAGGGTTTAAGCTTTTAAGTTTTAGTTGGTATTTCTCTCTCTCTCTCTTCTCTCTCTCTCTCTCTCTCTCTCTCTCTCTCTATATATATATATATATATATATATATATATATATATATATATATATATATATCTTTCTCAATATATATACACACATCATGTTTGTACCGAAATGCTTCAATACTTCGTTAAAAGGCTTGATTAAAATTCGTATGTAAGGCCTTATCGAAGCCCTCTTTTTGGCATCTGAATTCTTAATAAAGGACCTCCGTTTCCAAACAAGATTCTAAACCAAAACTTAATGAAACTTTTTCATTACAAATTGAGTCCGGAGCCGTTATTAACATCGACCGACCTTCTAATGCAATTAAGAGAAAGAGTATTTATTTCTATTCGCTATTTCAGGACACGGGAATATTTCTCATACATTTTCCAATCAAGGATGTAATTTGGGGTTTTGGGTTACTAGTATGATTTGGTTGTATGTGGTTGTTTGTGGATCATCATCGTGTATAGTAGTAGAACGCAGTTCTTCTCAAGAGGAAGTGATACTGTCAGCTTAGGGGAGCTGAAGTTTAGCCCTTCCGTAATTCTGAGAATTAAAAACATTATCAGTTTTTATCGGGGCATAGTAGGGCGATACAAAAAATTCTCACAAAACAGATCTCTTCTTAGAATATTCTCATTTGTACATGGAATAATTTACAGTTCATAAGGTTCTTTAGCCTACTGTAATTCTTTCTTATATGTATTCATCTGTTTACTATAGGCAGACTGTAGTTCCTCTGTAATATTAATAGAAATGGAATTGGTCTGTCTAGATGTCAAAGCAATTTATATTTAAGAGTTTATTCTACAAATCTACAGAAGCTAAGGCTAACAAAGACCCTAAGATCCACTCTAAGGTTAGCCCGAGAGAAAGAAGAGAGTAGGGGGTTAAAAGAAGAGAATAAGGGGTTAAGTAAGTAGCAAAACCTATCATTCGTGGGTTAACATTCATTCAAAAAGAGAGAGAAAGACTCACCATCATCATCCGCCGGCCACTGCCGACAAGTCGGAAAAATAGTCGAAGAGAATAGGAAAGGGATGAAAGATGAAAAGAAGTAAAATAAGAACACTTACAAACAATGCAACACAGTCTTAACTCAAAGAAACACTGTTATACCATGCAAACTACAGACATGCAAGTAAATAGAGGATGAGAGAGAGAGAAAAAAGTATGAAGCGTATAACAAAAAGTGGGTTAGTTTACGCTACGAGCTACATCTAAGTTCGTGTTAGTCTAATTATATATATATATATATATATATATATATACACATATAATTTTGTTGCTGGCATCTCACATGCTGGCATTAATCGTCAACAGACTCAAACCTCGACCATTACCCCCAGAGCTCCTGTTGCTAATTGTTTTTATTATTTTAAACGACGTTAATATTTTTAAAATGCTTATCTAAACGGTTCTTAAACATATTAACGCTGATAGAGTTCACGACGGACGCGAGAAGATTATTCCATTTATCAATTACTTTAAACGTAAAAAGGTTTTTAGCGATGTTAGTAATGAAACGTCTGCCACGTAATTTAAATCCGTTATTACGAGTATTGCTATTATCAAAAATGAACAATTTGTCAAAATTTACGTTATCGATTTTATTAACGATTTTGAAAACTTCAAGATTTGGAAAACTTGAGGTTTTAAGCCTCTATGGAGGAAATGGTAAAGTTATGAATGGTCATTTTGGAACTTACGATTTTGTTACAGGGCTAATTCATTCGCCAACCATTTCCTATTGAAAAGATCTATATACGCCTATAAAGAAAATGAAAGAACTACGAACATCTAAAAATGTGTTTAAATCGCAAATTACTCCATTCACCCCAACAAATTCCTTTTGCAGGTCAACTGAAGACACGTGGGAGTGGAACCTGGTTGTTTGGTCTTTCTATAAAGCGACAACGATTTCTTAAATTAAATAAATTTATTTCACCTCCCTTTATTCAGAGATGTCATATCAAAAGTACGCTGTGTCTTACCAGGAAGCCTCATAGCACGTGACAAAAAAAAATGGCAAAACGATCAACAATTTAGCTGGGAATTTTCGGAAATATTTCCTACAGTGTAAGAATGCGTAAAAATGTTAATGGAATTAGTATTACTATCAGCATAATTATACTATTATTACCATAGGCTACAAATATTATTTAAAATCCGTTTAGTATAATGAATACGTGTGATAAACTGACTGATAACGAATTAAACAGAAATCCAAAATTGAGGTAAAATAAAGAGAACATATGATTACATTTACTGGGGAAGAAAGAGGTCTTATGAAAATGCAATAGATGTAAATGATCTTCGGCGAATTCGAGGAATGGAAAAAAAGACAAAATGAATTCATTTTCTCGGAAGAAGATGAATAAGTGAAAACCTGAAGACGGATTGATCGAGCTAAAAGAAATAATCAAACGGAAATGAGTATAAAATGCGTAAAAATGAGTTATAGAAGGAAATGTATTTACTGACGAGTAAAAAAATGTTCAAGAATAAAATTATAAACAAATCGGGTATAAAAGAAAATTAATGTTTGCTCTTACAAAATTCCAGCTGTTGAATAGTCTTTCATGAGAAGTTTTTAACAAAAATGGTTTTGGTTCTTTAAATAAAGCCAAAATAAATTATAAATTAAAAACAAAATTTTAAAATTTGACCACCTTTTTTTTTTTCGTCTTTATAATTTTTGTGCAGAAACCAGACATATTTTATCTGGTAAGTGACTACATGACTTCATATACTACTATTACTCTACTACTACTACTCTACTACTACTCTACTACTACTACTACAAATAATAATAGTAAGAAACAGAAGAAGAAGAAGAAGGAACATCGTTAAAGGCCATGGTGAAAAATGGTCACTTGTGTGTGTGAAAAAACGTGAGGGAATGACATGGAGAGCACGTGGGAAGGAAGGAAATAACAGCGTTTATTCATTATCGAGATGAGATCGCTTTTCTCTCTCTCTCTCTCTCTCTCTCTCTCTCTCTCTCTCTCTCTCTCTCTCTCTTTCTAAAAAGTATCCTATTTCTGTGTTTCAAATTCTGTTTATTTCATAATAAAAAATGTGCAGCAAAAAAGCACGATTCCTGCTTTTCCAATTTAAGCACTATTGCAGTACAACATAGAGGTTATCGAAGTAGTCTGTAATTATATGTGAATTGGTTCAGCAATTGCATGTAGAAAATGATTCCTACAATTATTTCTCTGATTTTAATTAACGTATTAAAACAATAATTATTTATGGCACGATTGCATGTGTGTGTGTGTGTGTGTGTGTGTGTGTATATATATATATATATATATAGAGAGAGAGAGAGAGAGAGAGAGAGAGAGAGAGGGTTGACCAAAGTAAATAGACACCACGATGATTGTCCTCAAGAACAAATGGCAAAGTTCATCAACTGAATGCTAGAACGTGTGTCAGCTTTACATAATAGAAAGAGGAAAGCAACACGAATCTAAATATATTGATTCAATAAATCTCTTATTATTTATTGACTTTTATTATCAAATTTAAAAAAAAACATGAAAAAAAAACCAAAAGTGTCTATTTACTTTTGTCAACCTTCTGTATATAGCTCATATCATGACGTCAGAAAGATGACAGAGGTTAAAAAAAAGGTGTTACGACATCATTGGTACCTTTTCTTTGGACCGACAGAACAAATTTTCGGGACGTCGGAACAAATTTCTGAGATGCAAAATTTTTCAACAACCCCATCAAACCTACCATTCCCCCCACCCACCCCCCAAAAAACACAATAAAACAGAAAATGACCCAATTTAACCTAACCTAGTATTGGATACATAAAGTTCCCATTTAGATGTGTTTTCTTTTATTGTATTTTTTAAAGAAAATTACCCGAATTAAAAACTTAGTTTTAATTAATGTTTTAATTAATAAATTAATGTTTTCATTAATATATGTTTTAATTAATAAATAATAATTAATAGATACAAACACGTTTAGGCTATAATCTTGATTTAAAACAGGGTGAAAATAATTTAATGTAATACTTGTTTCTTACGTTCAATAAGAGTAAAATTAGAAACTTAATGAGTTTAAAAAACCCTGTAAACGAATAAATTCAGTAAAAACCCTAAAGTTAACATAGAAAATATTAATAATTCTGTTAATATCATATGAACCACTTAAGGCGAATTATGGTCAGGAAACAAAAGAGTTAAAAGACGATCCTTTCGCTCTATAATGGTTTCAAACATCCCAAAAATGCTTGGGAGCGTTTATGAAAGTCTGCCAGCTCAGCTCCCTCCCGAGAAGAAAAACAGGAATGGAGTTATATAAAGCCGTTGGCGTTGAAGAATGGTTCACTGCAAAGAGTGACACACTCTGCAGTGCCACTACCCTCTAAGTGTGGTTTTATTTACTTCGTAAAATTGTGGAGAACTTAAATTAAAAATCTTGAAAACCAAACTTTGGTTTTAAATGAATTAATTTCACTTATTTATCGAAATTTATTTTTTATGTTTTGTAAACTTAAAAAGAGTTTCTAGTTAATCGTAAAACTTTACAAACACTACGCTAGTTAGCTTAATCGGGCATAATCTAAGCTAACCTAGTCTTAATTAATTTAATATAGCCAAACTATGCCCAACCTTCAGTTACAAAGTAGTTTCATGAATGATAAAAATAACAAAATCTTTCGAGAAACGGTTTGTTGTTAAAAATATGATATTTCCCGTTGGTGTTCGCGACTTATCACTTTTTATTCGATCATTGCGTAGGGATTAGACCACCGGTTCTCAACGGAGGCGGTTCAAAGCGAATGGGGTTGCTAAAGTAAACTCCAATGGCCTTTAGGAGCGATGTGGTTTGAAAGGGGGCAGAAATGAACTGTGTGGAAAATATTTCCCTTAAGTTGAAATTGAGCTCCAAATTTCCGCCAAATTTCCCATCAAACATTTCACATACAATAAAAGACAAAATAAAACCTTCCTTTGTCAAAATTTAACTCTGAAAGAGCGAAATCTAGATTTCATTTTACAAAAGAATGTGTTCGTTTCAATTCAGGTACGATTTGAGCTAACCAGACTTGATTTTGGCTCTCGTCTTCTTCTATCGGGAGGGGGGGTGGGGGTCGTTTTTTTTGCTGGCATTCGTCCTTGGCCCCTCCTTCATCATAAAAAAAGATACCTTTTTTTTTACAATTCAAATAACTGATGATTAATTTGTTTTCAAATCATATTAAATATTGGGTGTTCAAATTCACAAAAAAAATAAATAAATAAAAAAAAATTAAAAAAATAAAAAAAATTCACAAAAAAAATTCACAAAAAATTCACAAAAAAAAATAATGTTTTCATTTAACCATTTATGTTTAATTTTATTAAAATTCGTTTTTTTTAAGTGATTGCGAATGCTTTAAAAAAATCAATTCAGATTAAATCAAAGACCTTGTTTTTAGCTCTCTCCGTCTTCTCTGGAGGGAGTCACTTTTGCCGGCGTTCGCCTTAGACCCCCTCCTTCATATATATATATATATATATATATATATATATATATAGAGTGTCCCATAAGTCCGGCATCATAGGAGAAATTCATATTTTTCTATTTCTACAAACCATAACTCATATGCTCGGGATGCCAATTTCCCGTCCACCATTCTGTTCAGTGACGACGCTGTTTTTTATGGAAATGGTGAGGTAAATCGACAGAACACCCGCTACTGGTCTCAAAACAACCCTCACTGGTATACCTCTTCAAAGGAACAAGGTGCATCTCGGATGATGGTATGGTGTGGCATTTGGAAGGATCGCATCATAGGCCCCCTCTTTCTCGATGAACATGTCACTGGAGGCACCTACCTACGTATGCTCAAGGAAGAAGCATTTCCCAGTGTCTTGAACGAAGAAGGAAATTTCCCAACATGGTTCCAGCAAGACGGCGCTCCTGCACATTATAGCACCCAAGTAAGGGAATACCTGTACCAACAATTCCCTGGTCATTGAATAGGACGTCGAGGGCCTGTGGAATGGCCAGCTAGAAGCCCGGATCTCACGCCACTAGATTTTTATCTCTGGGCCACTTGAAAGCGCTGGTATACGCAGAGAAAATTAGGAGTGTTGAACATTTGCGGCAGCGCATTATTGGGGCATGTAACACCATTACTCCTGACATCATTCACCGTGTGCTTGCTGACTGGGTATCACGTCTGAATTTGTGTATTGAAAACAATGGTGGACATATTGAGCACGTTCTGTAAATAAAAGCTTTTGTTTTGCCTTTTTTTATTATTTTTCCTATGATGCCGGATTTATGGGACACCCTGTATATATATATATATATATATATATATATACACAAACCTCTTGAATTTTAGAAGTGGGTTCATTGTTTATATCTATATCTAAAATATTTAATTACAATAATTTTTTTTTTATTTAACCAAATATTTAAAACTAAACATTTTTTAACAATTTGATTTGAAAATATTGATAAATTAACAAAATTTATCATCTCTACAGTCAACAAGAAGAGCTCAATGATCTGAACCATGATGCTGATGCCGTAAAAGAAGATTTGAGCAAAATGGTTATCGCGCTTTATGGAATTCCACTAATATCAAAACATTTTACCCTGTGATGTTGAATGAAACAAAACTGCTCACAAGGGCATTCCCAACGTCATATCTCGTTGAGTCTGGTTTCAATCGAGTGAGCAATTTTGTGATGAAGAAACGCAACAGACTCACTATCTGCAACAGTGGAGATCCGCGTCTCTCTCTTTGATGAAGTTTCAACCCAATGTTTCCAAGTTACGCAGAAAACATGAGGAAAAGTCGTCGCATTCATATTTATTGGTAGTCCTTATGCTTGGCATTGGTTGTTTTAATATACAGGGTGTCCGAGAATTACCTGTACAATTTTTGGCTGTTATTAAAAGTCAACCATGAAGTGTAGAAATTCCAGTGTTGTCCCATTTTACAGAGAATCTCATTAAGTGTTTTCTGATACCAAGTTGTGACAAGTTTTTTAGAAATTCCAGTGTGTCCGAACATTATCTGTACAATTTCATCTTTTAATAAAATTCTTGATAACACACGTAAAATTCTTAAACAAGATTATTTAGTATCTGTATTTTCAAAAGTTTCTTTTATTAAAGTAACGTTGTTACAAACATTCGATATGTGCACCATTAGTGATTCGCAAAACATCCAATCGATACTCCAAATGTTGCCATGTACGCTGCAGCATATCCACATCAATTCGCTCAATAGCAGCTGTGATGCTTGCTTTTAAATCATCAATGTCTGTCACCCGCGTACATTTCTAAAAAACTTTTCAAAACGTGGTATCAGAAAAAACTTAATGAGATGCTCTGTAAAATGGGAGAACACTGGAATTTCTACACTTCATGGTTGACTTTTAATAAGAGCCAAAACTTGTACAGATAATTCTCGGACACCCGGTATTTGTAATTTTAATGTAAAAATAAATGTTTCTCTAAATTAGTATAAAATGTTTAAATTTTTATTTTCTGTTCGAGTTAGGTGGTGGTTGTGTGGGGGGGAGGCGGTCCCGGGGCGATCAGTAGCCAATTTGTGACAAAGGGAGTGATATGCTAAAACAAAATTGAAAACCACTGGATTAGACAGTCAAACTGTGTTCGTATTGAGGGACAGATTGCTCAAAATTTCAGACTTATAATATAATTTAAAGGTTTTGTAATGTATTGTAAACGAAAGATAAGTTTCTCGGTGTTCAGGGAGACCATTAAATAATACAGAATGAACTAACACGGCTTCTTTGTTCGCCTACGCAAAGGCTTGCTAACAACGCCAGCGCTTGGATGTAGTGGACGCCTCGTTTGTCGAAAGCCTTTTCTCACAAAAGTAAACTCAATCACAAATTCAAGTGGTTCGAGGAAATGATTCACAAACCTCTTGAATTTTAGAAGTGGGTTCATTGTTTAGATGAATCTCCGTTTTCATTGTTTAGATGAATCTCCGTTTTCATTGTTTAGATGAATCTCCTTTCTATCATTATACATCAAATAAGACGCACATAAGGTGTGGAGAAAGTCAAATCAAGCTTACGAATTGTGATGCTTGTAGTCCAAGGTATAGAGTGGTTTTTACTTTTATTCTGTGGGCAGCAATATGGATTGTTGGTCAAGGACCGTCTGAATTCCAGAAAAAAACTTTCTTGAGAAACATTTTCTTCCAACATTCCATTAAGAAAAACTTCCATTTAACACTCAAGTTTTGCAAGAAGATGGTGCAATCTAGTTGTCATACCTCCCCATACATTAATCAGCAAAAGAGATTCTGAGAAGCCCAGATATGAATCCTATTGAGCGCGTCTGGACACATCTTCATCGCCAATTGCAGAAGACAATAAGACTTCCTCCTACATCTGTATCAAATCTCTAAAGAAAATTTTCACTGGACTTTCTTGCAAAATTTAGACTACAGCGTCATCCAAAATCTCATCGCATCGATGCTGCGACGTGTCCACACCATTCCTGAAGCACATGAAAATGCTACAAGATATTCATTGCAAGTGTTTACTTATCATATATCCTAGAGCGATATGTACAGTATTATACGTTACAAGTAAAACTACTTTTCTGTGTGCTCATTTTATTCCTGCGTCTCTCTCTCTCTCTCTCTCTCTCTCTCTCTCTCTCTTCTCTCTCTCTCTCTCTCTCTCTCTCTCTCTCTCTCTCTCTCATATATATATATACTGTATATACACATATAACAAATTCCAAAGTTGTTTACCTAAGTTGAAATTACTCAGTTTATGGGAACTATATCAACTCAGTTATTTAATAGAGTGATTCCAAAGTTCCGAAATGAAGTCGAAGTTCTAATGTCACATTGATATTCCGCATTAATATTGTTATTTGTTACAAATACAATATATTACTTTCCTAATACTAGTATGTATTTATATGTATGTTGTGCGTGTAGGAGTAATCGTAATATATTCATTGTATACATCCGTTTTGTGAATAGGAAGATACAGGCATTGGAAATCAAATCAAAACAAGTAATATATATATATATATATATATATATATATATATATATATATATATATGTGTGTGTGTGTGTGTGTGTGGTGTGTGTGTGTGTGTGTGTGTGTGTGTGTGTGTGTGTGTGTGTGTATGTGGGTCAGTCTGCTCATTATCTATTTCAAATGAACGAAAGCAGTTGATAAAAGAAAGATTATTTGCTTCTACAGATTAGTTTCAAATACAGTTTGTTTTGTGTGTACGGATCAGCTATGCATGTTTGTGCCTTCTTGTAAAGTATCCAAGTCGTTATCAGATATGAGGAGTGTTGTATCATCTGTATACTGAATACTGATACCAATAATAATAATGATGGTCATAATAATAATAATAATAATATAATAATAATAATAATAATAGTTTCAAACCTCACTTTCATTCCTCATACTGATGAGGTGTTCTCTTTTCTTATTTTTTTGTTTGATGAATGTACATTTTTGTCCATTTTCTATATAATGTTATATAAAATGTCTTTCGTAAAGCTCTGTGTGTGTGTATATATATATATATATATATATATTATATTATATATATATATATATATATATATATATATATACATTTCAACTGCAAAGAACACGCAGTATAATTAACGTAAAGAACGACGCTTGTATAGGAGAACATTCCGCGCAAGATGAGGAGGGAGAACGAACAAATGAAAAAATGAGGTAACCACCCGGGAATCGAACCCGGGATCTTCCGATTGCCGGTCAAATATGATAACCACTACACCATGGTCCTCACTCGATCAGAAGTCGTAATTCTCCTACATACGCGTATGTAGGAGAATTACGACTTCTGATCGAGTGAGGACCATGGTGTAGTGGTTATCATATCTGACCGGCAATCGGAAGATCCCGGGTTCGATTCCCGGGTGGTTACCTCATTTTTTCATTTGTTCGTTCTCCCTCCTCATCTTGCGCGGAATGTTCTCCTATACAAGCGTCGTTCTTTACGATATATATATATATATACAGTATATATATATATATATATAACAGTATAAAATATATACCAGTCGTGTTTTGAAAATGCGAGGCATACGTCTCTATACATATTACTTACATATATAAATATACACGCACTTTTCCAGAAGAAAAACTACAAGAATTCGTTTCCAGTAACTGTCATGAAATTCCCTTCAGTTCAGTGAACCTCGTAAAAAATAAAAAGGAAACTTTTCCACCTTATACGAAAACAAAAACAATCCATGTGAATGAAAACGTTATTTCTTTTTGGAGTTATACAACAACGTATGAAAACGTAGTTAACTCAGTGCATTCACTCATCCCGAGATATTTTCATTGAGAAACGCTGTGGAATTGTCACATCTTCTGTTTGAAGTTTTATCGCACAAATGAATGTTTCAGAGTCCAGAGAGAGATGCCGCCATTTTAAATGGTAAATTTTTCATATAAAAAAAGGTCAACTAGACCAGTAACACGCGCAAAACACAACACCACACTAATCAACATTTACATCCCACCAGATAGTTTACCTCAGGTGGTAGCCAATTACAATCCACAGTTACACAATCTGGCCTCTCTCACTAATGTCATCTTAGGAGGAGACTTCAACGCTAAAGACACTAGTTGGTACCTGCACAACCAAAGCAACACCAGAGGCGCCAACATAGCCACACAACTAAACAACCTCTTCATTCTTAACAATACAGAAGAACATACACACATACCACATCAAGCAGGATACTCAAACTCCTCCCCAGACATAACGTTCTGTTCCCCCTTACTAGCAACACATACACACTGGAGAACAGATAAACAACTGTCATCAGACCACCTGCCCATCATTATTACACGTTCTACACTCTGCCCCAACAGCCTTAGGCACACTTACAGAAATTACAAGAAAGCTGATTGGGAACAGTTCAAAATACAGACTGAGGAACAATTCACCACATTAAACAGCACACCCATCATAAACATCAATATAACACTCAAGACATTTAATCATATCATCAATAATGCAAACAAATACATACCCAAGGGCAACACTAGGAAATACAACCCAAATTATACTTGAGAAATAGCCCACCTCATAAGGCAACGTAACAACCTCAAACATAACACACAAACACCACACACAGAAGCCATAAAACAACAGATACAACAGCTCAACACAGAAATAAACAACAAACTCAAAGAAAAACAACAGAAACATTTAGGGAATTCATAACAACACTAAACCACTCCACAAATACATCCAGGCTATACAAGACTATAAACAGCATTACCCACTCTAACAGCGGCATTCACACCTCACACGCGGCTATCTGTCGAAGCCAAAATAATATCCCAACATATACACAACAAGCTAACATTCTAGTTAATCACTACGCAAAGATAAGTCACTTAAACAGAGACAACAACCAGAAACACGCAGACAGACAAACAGCCAGGCACAAGAAAACCTACAGACTCGACACGACCATTACACCCTTCAATACAGACCAGACCACCAACATCATCAAAAACATTAAGAATTCGAAGGCTACTGGACCAGACAACATATCTAACATACACCTTAAACACTTGGGCCCACAGGGAATACTAGCTCTCACAAATATCAGCACATATTCATACCAACACTGTATTATTCCTGACATATGGAAACAAGGTAAAATTATTACACTACTCAAACCAAACAAAAATCCAACAGAACCAGCTTCCTATAGACCCACACATCAACCCACACATACCACTATCGCCTACTCAACATGGATTCAGACCTCACCACTCAACCACGACATTACTCACTAACCTCACACAGCACATCATGGATGGCATCAACTCCAGACGACCAGCTCAACGTACACTATTAGCAACAATAGACATTAGTAAAGCTTCCCTCTCATAAACAAAATACTCAACACAAACATGCACAATAACACCAAAAGATGGCTGAGCAACTATCTTTCAGGAAGATACTCACGTCATATTTAATGGCAAGTCATCCTAAAACAAGCTTTTTCCGAATGGGGTCCCTCAAGGCTCTGTTCTCTCACCAACACTGTTCAACTTATACATGCATGACATTCCAACACCCATAGATAACAAGCTTACTTTATCATCATATGCAGATGACATCACTCTAACATCCACCCACAACAACATCGACACCGCTACAAATAACCTACAAACATACATAAACAGTATACAAGACTGGCTCACACACAATAGACTCAAAGTAGCGCCCACAAAATCAACCATCACCTTGCTTACAAGCAACACAAAAGGACACCAGATAAATCCACAGCTTACACTAAACAACACCAACATTTCACACACTCACAGGACCAAAATACTTGGGGTCACATACAACACATCATTATCTTTTGCAAGCCACATTCAGGACATTAAAAACAAATGTACGTCAAGACTTAACACGCTTAGAGTACTAACAGGCACAAACTTTGGACACCAGCAGGAAACAACATCACTCATATACAAACAATATATTCGCTCAGTTATGGACCATGCTAGCCCATGCTGGACACCCATTATCTCAAACACACACACAAACACCTTACAGATAATATAAAACAACGCACTTCGTATCATTACAGGATGCACTCAAACAACACCAATAGAACACCTGCACACAGAAACAAAAATACTGAAAGTTAGGGAACATTTAGACATGAGGGGAACACAATTCATGGCAGCAACAACAACTAACCCACAACACCTTTGCCACTACATGTACAATCATGCACCTGCACCTCGCACCATTAAGGTAACACCAGAGAGACAGTATAGCCAAATACTCCAGTCCATACCATGCCCCACAGACATCACACAGTAGAGAAAACACATACACCCACATCTAACCCACAAAGCACTGACAGGACTCAGTCCGAATGCGGTCCTAGGTGCGAAGCCGCCACCCACTGACAGGTCAGAGACCAGCCTGAGCAGATCGGATCGAGTTAACTTAGCACGATTCCGATGTGGACATCACCCCAACTTACAGACATATAAACACAGACTAGACAACTCCACAGACAACACCTGCCACCTGTGCCAGGACGCACCACAAACAAGTGAACACCTTATGACAGACTCTACCACTCTAGCACAACATAGAACACAACACAACATCACTAGTGCGCAAAATTGTATAAGATCACGTAATAGAAATAAAACATCTTGTACTTTGGTTTGAAATGCAGACTTGTGAATTATTGGTTTAGCTAAGCAAACAACCTGTGGGTGAACAGTTGGTTTCTCAACATAGCCCAGCGGTTTCTTCATTCATCTCCACCACAACCACACTGTTGCCAGATGCATCTGACAGAAAGCAATGTCAAAAGAGCGAAAGTGTAACCTGTGGTGATGCTATACCTCCTTCACCTGTCTAGTTTCATCTCGACTAAAGAAGAACCAGCCTGAGAGTCAGTACCGACAGATGGTGCTCAGAAAGAACAGTTGACAGTTGATTTACCAACTTCCTAGACAGGTATCCTAACATCTCCGTCACCACTTTCTCTGAGGGTTGACCGCCGCCGAGAAATATAACCGCAACCTGGGACATATTCCCGAAATGAGAGAGGTGCCCTCACCACACCTGACACCGATTAGCAAGTATGATCCTATACATTGTTCATCCGCGAGAGAGTCGCGTTTTACAGATCTGTGTGGCATGCTAGCGACATCTATAACCTAATATGTGGAACATGTGATGCTGTTACGTGAGCACCTATATTACACGCATAGAGAATGATAATATATATATACAGTACACAGTATATATATATATATATATATATATATTATATATATATATATATATATATATATATATATATATATACAAACAAAAATGGTATATTTTCAAAGGGGAAATTTGGTGTGAGTGTGTGTATGTGTGAGTGTGCGCGCGCGCGCACGGGCTTTATTTGAGCATTGCAACTAAGCTATTACTTTTTGTCGTACTTTTTCTATCGTTTTCTCTTGCATACTCACGCGTTCAGTGATGAATATGTACATCAAAAGAAATACGAAAAACAAAGGAACATATATTGAAATTCTTTTTATCACGACAGAAAAAAGCTGTAAGAAAATTTTCTGAAATTGCAGAACGGTTTAAAATATAAAACGAAATGACATCCCCTCCCCTCAAAAGCTTTATCTAAAATATTGACAACACTTCACTTAAATGCATACCTTACTTTCAAAAAATAAATAAATAGATTATATATATATATATGTATATTTACTAAGTAATTATAAATAATTAATTATAAAAAAGGTTCCTGCAGAAACGTCATTTTGCTTTACAACAGATCCTATAGATTGCTACATAAGTTACCTCCAAGATTCTTATCTTCTGAAATGTTCGCTAAACGGCAACGTTCCGAGCCTCCCTGATGCAACAAGACGTTCAATACAGTCTAATGCGAAGAATTAAAAACTAGGACACTCCAATTGTACAAACTATTCATCAGTCCTGCTCAATGTCTTCCAGACTGTGGACCTCTCGATATGAAAGTGTTTGTCTGTAGCTCTACTTAATCTCCTGCATTATTCATTCCATTACTTGTACTATTTATTTTTATGAATCGCTTATTACTAATTTTATTATTTCTCGTTTATTTACGTGTATTATTCTTATTTCTTTATTATCGTAGTCCTTTTTTTTTTGGTTTTGGTTTTTAAATTTAATTTATTGTTTAATTAGTTGTATTATCGATTACCTTGACTTAATACTATACCTTTTTATTTTATGGGATTTGTCTCCTGCCAATAAACATTATCAGTCCTATTGTCATTATCTATCATTATCATTACCATATATATATATACAGGGTGATTCAAAAGTCAGGTTACATAGGGAAATATATTATGTAATGATACAGGGGAATAGTCACATCACATGTTCGATATGGCCACCGTTAACGGCAATGCACTCGCGCAGCCAGCTAGGAATATCACATCAATGCGCTCCTCCTTCGATAACATCTCATAACTCATTTACCTGCAAAGAAACAGAAAAGCCCTATGTAACCTGACTTTTGAATCACCCTGTATATGTTGGTATTGTCGCTGCGTGTAATTTTTATTTTTATTTCCATCTTTTTTTGATTTTTGTAGTCTTAACTGTGGTTAGCTTTTATTATTACTCGTTTCAGTCCGTGTCTTATTTTTAGTTATCTTTTAGCTATAATTTTTAGGTTTTAAAATTTATTACCATTTGATTTATTTTATCGTTTATTACCTTCAACAATATTATACTACTTTATGGGATTTTATATCCTGCCAGTAAAGCTTATCATTATCATATATATATATATATATATATATATATATATATATATATATATATATATATATATATATATGGGGGGGAGGGAGAGAGAGAGACAGAGAGACAGACTGACAGACAACGAGGTAGAATTGTTCTGACAAAAGGCCAACTACCGTGTGGGCACAAAAATAATGTTTTATAACCAAAGAAGATGCTTCTATCGTCTTCAGGCAAACGTCTATTTTATTTAATGCCTTTTGCGCACACACACACACACACACCACACACACACACACACACACACACACACACACACACATATCCTGGAATTGAATTAAAATGTGCAGCACGGAGGGGGATTCGTTTCTATCTATCGTGGGTCACGTTCTTACACTACACCATCCAGATAGGGATGATGACTCCTCTGTGTCATCAATCAAATGTATGGTTATTGTAGCTCTCTATAATACATATATAATAATGATAATCTTTATTGGCAGGAAATAAATCCCATAAAAAGTAATATATACTCGTGTGTATATATATATATATATATATATATATATAATATATATATATATATATATATATATATATATATATATATATATATATATATATATATTCCAAACGTATTGGAATCGATAGATCATCTTATGCTTTAATATTTATGCTAAATCGTCGCAAAGAAACATACCTCTCATCATCCCCCCCCCCCCCCCAAATTCCCACCCCCAAAACAAAAAGTCGAGTTAAACATTAATTTGCCTCTTTTTTTTTCACATTCTGACCAAAAGACGTCGAAAAATGACACGCAAAATTTTGGCAGGAATTTCTCTCGTAATAAATAAATAAGTTTCATTGTCCTTAATTAGTTAAAGCCATTGAATTTTGGGAGACTAAAATGGGTATCGTATTGTCTCGGTCACGTATGGAAAATTGGTCTTATCGATTCAGTAGGTTATTATTCGAATTTGGTTTAAAGGAATGTGTTGTAATACAATAAAATATTTACGATACGAGATTAGAACGTTGACGAAGTATATCTTAGTGATGAAAAATTGACGAAGTAAAAGCATGTTTGCCTGGTATTAATTATGAAAGTTGGAATAACGAATTTGATATAATAGGAATGCGTACGTTTTTAACTAATATCCGCTTTGTAAGCCGTTAGCTTACATACGAGTGGTGTTGCGGCGGACATCTTCCAAAGAAGATTATACGCTTGGCTCAGAACAGTGCCCGATGAGCCGGGCGTACCCGGCTATGTAAAGGGGAGAGTACGAGAAGGGCCATATTTCAATTAATGACCCACACCGAGGGCCAGTGTGCAAATTTTAGGTAAAATTTTATTGAAATAAAATATGACATTAGATAATTAATTTTCAGTATCCGCCATCTGGGCCTGGTACAAATCTTTGGCGGGCCGGACTCTGGTCCGCGGGGGTGTATATTCGACAAACCTCATGTACATCATTAAAGATTAAAAATGAAGTTTTTAAATGAATTGATTGACTGAACGTAATTTCTCTGACGTCACAACTGTTTAAAATTAAAAACTTGAATTTGTGCTTGGATATACTGTAGTTTAGGTAATTATTAAGTTTCGGGGCAACCAATTTTATGGACTCCTGTCTGGCCGAAAGTTGGGGACGTTGGAAATAACTAGAACGACCATTTAACCTACTGTAACCTAACCTGGATGTAAGATTCACCCTAATTGGACCGAAGTATGATATAGGCGGATCACCGAGATCTGGTGTCTCCGAAACTTAATATTAGCCATATTTTATGCACATAAAACTTAAATAAATGGGAGCATAGCTACTCTTATTAATAAAGGAATTAAACACTTACATTTTAAATGAAAAATGAATAGAAACATCACAATAAAACCCTCAAAATTTCACGATCATTTGTGCTACTCCGTGTGAGTTATACACGCTTTTTCAAATTAGTGTTCCGTATGAAGTCAATGTTAGGTTAGGTTTAGATCATTATGTTACGTGTAAATATGTTTTATGTTATAAAAGCCGAAATCAGTTTTTACTAGTAAAAAACTGGTTTTGACTACAACATATACACTAAAATGCTTTCAGTTTTGCACATGTAGAGTACAAATTAAATTATTCGTTCTACCTTTTTATAATGCTCATGGCAGGGCCTTAAAGGCAGTAAACATTTGAAAAACCTAATCGTGACTAGTCAATATGAACCCATCACGGTTATTCTTATTCCTCGTATAATTTTTTTTCCAATATACTGTAAAGATCATACCCAAATTGGAATACTGCTCGGTCCTAACATGTCCATATAAAAAAGAAGACATTAGACAGCTAGAAGGGATTCAGAGAAGCTTCACAGCCAAATCAATGGGTGCAAAGAACTAAATTACTGGGAAAGGTTACGCGAATTAAACCTATATTCACTGGAAAGGAGATGAGAGAGATTCAGCATTATTTACATTTGGAAAATAATGGAGAAATTCGTCCCTAATCTTACTCGGAACCCTGTAACTCCCCAAACAACAGTGGAAAGTAGAAAAGGAAGACTGTGTCGTGTTCCCAAATTAAAGGCTAGACAGGGAACATCCTTAACCCTGAAAGAAAATAGTTTTGTTATGAGAGGACCAAGACTGTTTAATCAGCTGCCCAAAGACCAAAGGAACACGAGTGGTGTTGCGGTAGACATCTTCAAAAGAAGATTATACGCATGGCTCAGAACAATCCCCGATGAGCTGGGCGTACCTGGCTATGTGAGGTGGAGAGTACGAGAAACCAACTCACTACTTCACCAGGCCAACTCGAGAGGAGGGGCGACAGAGCTTGACCTTCGTGAAATGAGGAATCATCGCACGGAACATTTGAAAGGTTGAAAGGAAGGTATATTACAATATAATTTGATGAAATTCACTGCTTACATGATAACTTAACCAAGGACTATCCCGAGCCAGTCTGAAAAATGGGGAGGCGGTGCAGTGAAAAGACCGCTGCAGAGCATATATTTGGCTCAGGCCAGTTCTCTTTCTAAAGATTTTTCCCCCAGATGGTAGCACTACTGTCCGTCTCAGCACCCTCTGGTGGGCGAATAATGAAAACGAAGCGACTAATTATTAGGTAATATATATATATATATATATATATATATATATTGTCGTGCGCAACTCTTTTACTTAGGTACTGCGCACCTCTATTTCTTTTGCAACTTCTGACACCATTTATGTAGTGCCCAACCCGTTTATTTGTTTATGGTGCTGGACACCCTTTTAATTACGTTAATTCACTTCACTGACACCCTTTAAGTTGGGCGCTACCTTTTAATTCTATTTCAAATTATTTCTTATTTTCGTCCAGGATGACTCGGCCTATCCAGACGGATGGCCCTTTAAATTGATAGGCGTAAGTTCCTTCGGCTTTCCAGAAGCCTACTTTGAATGTTAATTCACCCTCAGCTTACAAGAGAGGCCTATTGCAAGGTATCTAAAACAACACACGCCCTCTTATAAAGTTTATTAAATGTCACTCGAAACAGTACATGAATTTAGAAATTTATTCTGAAGTAAATTTATCAATTTCCATACAATGCAATCCAATTTTAAACTCAAAGACAAAGTTCACAGTTATATGAATTTAAATCGTTTAAATTTACCAATTTTCCGTAAAATACAATTCAATTATAAATCCAAAGAAAAAGTTCACAGTTATCTGAATTTAAGTAATTTATATAGAGGGGCTTTATATTTTAGTGCAACAAAACAAATAACGAGAAATGAAGTGGTCGAAATCGACGATGAAATTTGAAGAATTATTCTACTTACGACTGCAGATGACAAATTACTCTCAATTGTGCTGCGTACGGACCACAGATTTACGGCCCGCCCAAACCAAAACGACAATCTACCAAATAACGGGACTTCCTTCCGAACCCAAATTGACGGGTTCAGTAAACGAAGGCACAGACGTACCCCGTTTAGCATTTAGTTTGAACCAAATTAAATTAATGTAAAGTTCACAAAATTCTTGGTCCGTTGGCTAACATTAATTGAGATCCAACCAAGTTCTCGATTAAGGTCGCTAACAATAAAATTCTTATGCACAAGTTCCGCGTAAACGAATGAAATGCAATACAAGTTCTTAATTTCAATCCGGACAGATACTTTCAATTCTAAATTTTTTTACACCACAAGTCTAATAGGGTTTATTTAGCCACAGTTAATTTCAAGGAGGACGACTACCAACTGACTTAACAATTTTAGAATTTACTTTACAATTTTGAAGGACCCTCCTTCCAATGTTTTGAAAGCCTATCAAACCACTTGTTTCTCCCAAGGCCGTCCCCAGAAGGTTATTACCCATACAAGAGGGAAAGAAGGCGTCTTTACTACGTTTCCCAGGATCCTGGGCCCCTGATTGGAGCTGGACCTGACTTCCGAGTATAGACCCCTCCTTCTTCCCAAAAATACATTTAAATATAGTTAACAGATTCGAAGTCCCAATTTTATGACTCACGTCGTGGTTCAATTTTAGCAAGCGTCTTCGAATCTGCCTTACAAAAGTCGCACCATCCCGCCAAACGAATCCAAAAATTTTCGACCCAGCGAAAGAGGAACCCAACCATTTGCATATACACCCAAATCCGTTGGATTGCCCTTCCCGTTAGGGTCGGGTCTCGGTGATAAACCTCTGTCCCCACGTGGTTCGGCTTCATCACTTCCCTGAGAATCCGAATTAAGATAGAACAAACGTTAAACAATCTGAAACATTTCTGATTTATTCGTTCATGAATATTTATAAGCCAAACCACCTTGCTTTCAGAGATGTACACAACGAAACCTTAAAACTAAAATTTCTGCACTTATTTTACAAAAGATTTTTTCATGCAAAGTTCATGGTTACGACAATATATATATATATATATATATATATATATATATATATATATATATATATATATATATATATATATATATATATATATATATATATATATATATATATATATGTTACACACAAACTGTGCATGGAATAAGGAGGGTGTCTTGTCCCATGTATAGTCTGCGTGTAACAAGTTATCTCAGGAGACCAGACCATTCCGAGTTGTATCATATATATATATATATATATATATATATACGTGTGTGTGTGTGTGTGTGCGTGTGTGTATATATCCAGATCCAGACAAATAAACTTTTCAACAAAACTAAAAATCGAGCTGTGAACAAACTTTTTGTTTGTTTATAATATTAAATAATTCCTAAATTTTAAATTTTTTTTTTTTAACGCCAAATTTGCTTTTCTTTTTAACATTATTAACCCGTTTTCAGTATCACCAAATGTTAAAACCGAGAAAATATATATTCCAATATATTTAATTTATATTTGATTTTGTCACATTGAATACGAGTGCTCCAGCGAATTTGGACCATATTCACAATTATCACAACAACTTTGTAAAACAAGTGATTTGGGAGTAAATTTATCACCGAAGAAATTGTTTATATGGGCTAGGTAGGGTGGAGGTGTCGGGAAAAGGGCGGGGGAGATGCCATAAAAAATTTTCGAAAGCGAAGCAGATAAAGTAGGGACATCAAACGGGATTATTGGAAAAGAGAAAATACGGCCGGGCTTAACCAGAAGTCCACGGCTAGGCTTTTTCTAGATGAGAGCAAGCTCTCTTTGTAGGTGTGGTGGTCCAAAATCCCAGACTTACTAACCCCAGAAGGTGACCAAAAAGCCCCCTAAAAGCATAGCAATAGATGCCAGCAATAAAATGTGAACACCTCCACAGGACTATACATAAAAAAAAAACCCAGAGTAAAACGGGATGAGAATACAAAAATCAAAAAGCAATTAATTACTCCAACACAACAATATTCTGATGTTATTCCTACTGGAGGAGGGAGATTCCATAAAAATCAATAAAAGCGAAGAAGAGAACAGGATATAAAGATATATATATATATATATATATATATATATATATATATATATATATATATATATATATATACAGGGTGGGCCGTAAGTTTCCATACATAGGAAAAATTAAACGTTTGTTTTTATGTTTCAGATACCCTAAGAATATGCGTTTGACGTAAGATCTTGTTTACTGATGAAGCAAATTTTTACGTCAATGGAGAGGTTAATCGGCAAAACATACGTTATTGGAGTAATGCTAACCCTAACTGGCTGAGTCCGACGAAGATGCAAGGTGCCGGTAAAGTGATGGTGTGGGCCGGGATATGGGGTGACAGAATTATTGGACCAATTTTTGTCAGTGGAAATCTTAATGCCGAAAGGTATCTTAACATGTTGCAAGAAGAGATTTTCCCATCCCTGCTAAACGAGGAAGGTAACTTCCCAATTTACTTCCAGCAAGATGGAGCTCCACCTCATTATGGTCTTCACGTGCGTCGGTATTTGGATCAGCAGCAGCAGTTTCCGGATGCTTGGATTGGTCGGCGTGGTCCTGTGGAGTGGCCTCCCAGATCCCCAGATCTCACCCCCCTTGATTTCTATCTTTGGGGGCACTTGAAGGCCATGGTGTATCAGGAAAAGATACGAGACATAAATCATCTAAAGGAACGTATCACCAACGCCATTACAAGCATAACGTCAACTGTGCTAATGCGTGTTCATCAACAGTGGGGAACACGTATTGAAATGTGTTTTCAAAACAATGGCAACCATGTAGAGCATATTATATAAATAAAAATGGTTGTCCATAAAAAATGTTTATTTTTCCTATGTATGGAAACTTACGGCCCACCCTGTATATATATATATATATAGGAACATAAGGTCAGACAAACAAAAGAGAGAAAAAGACCACCAATTGTTAATGGAGAGGTATCCTTGGTACCCATTTCTTTTTTAACAAATTTCTGAAATTATATATACACATATATATTATATAATATAAATTATATATTATTATATATTATATATATTATAAATTATATATATATATATATATATATATATATATATATATATATAATATATATATATATATATATATATTATATATATATATATATATATATATATATATATAGGGAATGAACTCAGAATGGTTCCCTGAGTTTTTTATGATACACACAGACCGTGCATGGAACAAGGAACTCTTCTGGGATAATTAAATCCACTATAGTCCGAATAAGTAATGGTAAATGACAAATACCATAGTTTTTTCTTTTTCATGATGCAAGCCCGACGTGGGCAACGGGTCTCTCGCAAAGAGGTCCCATAAATATAGCTTCCCTCACCAGCTATCTGCAAAGCAGACAGGATCCAGCTTTGGGACATGGATCTAGGGTTTAAAGCAGCCTAGCCCCACTACATTTAGAACCTCAATATAAGTAAAAGACTCGTTGCATTCACGTCGGATTGAAAAATCAAGAAAAGGGGTAACTATTATATTTTTAGCCAAAACCAAAACTTAAACCTCAACTGGCAGAATTGAGCGTCCACTTTTCAAGGCACATAACATGTCCGTTTCATGAATGGTATTTGTCATTTACCATTACTTATTCGGACTATAGTGGATTTAATTATCCCAGAAGAGTTTCTTGTTCCATGCACGGTCTGTGTATCATATATATATATATATATATATATATATATATTATATATATATATATATACAAGGATGAGATTGTAGACACCAATCGACCAGGGAAGTACTCCAGGGTGGATGTTAGAGAGGAGACAGGGAGTACTGGAACTACCGTTTCTCCTGTCACTGTCCTTCTTAGCTGATTTTTTTCCGTGTCTCCTCTACCCTCTGAGCAGTCCAGCATTCTCTCAAACACATTTCTCTCTCTATTCCTCATTACATATACATGCATCTTGCACACGACACAACCTTTTCAGAATTTATATTAAAGAAAAAAAGAACAATGGCTTAATTGAGCTTTGGAGACCTTGTTTTGTCTCTCTCCGTTTTCTGTGGAGGGGGGTCACTTTTGCGGGCGCTCGCCTTAGCCCCCTCCTTCCTACAGATATATACTGTATATATATAAAATGCTTTTGAGTTTTAAAATAACTTCTATTTTCCTCAGTGATCTTAATGCTTCACTGTAAGATTTTTTTTTCTTTTTTTTCAAATTTAAAAACATGCTTTTTAAACACTGAAAATATAAAATTATTTTCTGAAAAAAAGTTTTCTAACTTAAAGTTTATGACTTCAAAATATATTTTCTTAAGTGATAAAACAATTTTCTCAAAGAAAAAGATATCGTTGAAAAAGCAAATTCCAGAACCAAAATTCGACTGAAGAAACAATTTCTCTCTCTCTCTCTCTCTCTCTCTCTCTCTCTCTCTCTCTCTCTCTGTATATATATATATATATATATTATAAAATATGCACTCAGAATGAGAGAACTTTCCTTGAACTAATAATTTGTCCATCAGTTTGCCCAGTATGCCCTCGAAGCAAGGTACATAATTGCGGACTGAACATAACTGAAGGTTGTTATTGTAGGTCAGCAAGAGACCTGGCCAGGGGTAGACTAGAAAAATACGAATTGTTGTAAAGTTATGAAGACTGTTTTGTGGGATGTTGCTCTGTGAAAATTAGAGATATAATAAACTTCCTCATCAAACGCTATAGCATTAAAGGTACTTACGACGGGTTTTGACTGTTTATATATTTGTTTATTTACTCCCTCCCAAACCTCAAATCACACAGCTAATATTATTTTCAAAATGAGATGTTACCCAATGGGATAAGTACAAGAATTTAAGTATCTGGGTCAAATTATTACCAATTCGTTGAGTGACGACTCAGACGTAAGAAAATAACAACGAAGTTTCTACGCTAAAAAAACATAATTGTAAGGAATTTCAGATTTTGTACGAGCGAAGCTAAAGACACTCTTTTTCATACTTTCTGCACTAATATTTGTGGGCAGCAACCGTTGTCTAATTATGAAAAAGGTTTTGGCAGCACCCTAAATTTATCTTATAACAAACCTTTTAGACTACTGCATAAGTTATCCCCATGATGCTCAGCTTCACAAATGTTAGCTAACCACAATGTCTCGAGTTTCTCGGAGGTACAAGACGTGTTCAGTACAGTCTTACGCAAAGAATTCAAAACTCAGACAATCCAATTGTGGAAGCTATTCATCAGTCCTGCTTTATGTTTTCTAAACTATGAACTTCCTGGTATGAAATGTTTGTCTATCGCTCTACTTGACACCGATATTAGTATTTTCATTACCTGTATTTTTATTTTTTCTTGGTATTATTTTTCTTTTAATCCTATTTTTTAGTTTTTATTATTGTTAGTAGCTGTATTGTGGAAGTCACTTTCCTTTCCTTTCAAAATAAACTTTTCAATTTCAATTTTATTTAAGTAAAATTGTAAACATTGCTCTACTTATCGTCTAGCCCCTTCAACAAATTTGGGTCTCGAAGCCTGACTTCGCTCACCAATCATATCGCTACAAATTACACACCCCACTAATAAATCCATTATTATCCACCCTGCCAATCACTGAACTCAAATATAATTTCTAAAACCCATATTTATGCTATTTTATTCCAACCCATTCTTGATTATAGGTTTTATACAAAGCGAGTAATTGATCCTTTTAATTTTATACTGATCTTGATTATAGATTTTATACAAAGCGAGTAATTGATCCTTTTAATTTTATACTGATCTTGATTATAGATTTTATACAAAGCGAGTAATTGATCCTTTTAATTTATACTGATCTTGATTATAGATTTTATCCAAAGCGAGTAATTGATCCTTTTAATTTTATACTGAATATTGTACAAGAAATAAAATACGGTATACCGCCATTCAGTTTGCTTAGAATAACTTTCAATCCCCAAAAATGTGAACCCTATTATCGAAGGTAATTCGCGTTAAAATTTAAAAATGCAATAAATATCATTAATGTTTTTACTAACAAAAGAATCCGAAAATAAAGGGTGATTTTTACAGTCATACACCTTTTCTCAGTATGACTATAATTATATATATGATAAGTCAATAAACTGACGAAAGAAATGCAATTTGATCACATTACTGTTACAAATGCGAACGTATTGTTATTACTGTATATAGAGGAGTACTTAGCATTTTGCCCTCCTAGTTAGGGATTAAAGTGCCTTATAGTTGTGCCATTTGATATCGCTAGTTTGCTATTAGAGGTTGCGTTTTTTTTTTTTTTTTTTTTTTTTAAACTTATTTGTGAACCCATTTAATTTGTTAGTATTTATAAATTATTTAGTTTCTATTTTTATTCTTCTTTGCCCTTCTTATATTGAAATACGACAAAATTTGCCACCCTAGGCAGGTGCTTACTCTGCCTATACGTAAATCCGCCTATGATTGTATAAACCATTGGTTGCCCACCTTTTCTAGCTGAAGACACCCCAGTGTCATCTGTTCTTCCTTAGCAGCATCCCGGAGGAATTTCGTCTCCCACCATTGAACATCCAGTTTTCTCTTTTCCCCGCAATATTCCCCAACACCACGTAACTTCAAATTGAGCCTACATAGTTTCCGTATATGGGCGTAATAAGTGACCGTATAGAAGTAATAAGTGGACGTAATAAGTGTTTTCTTTATCTGAAATTTCCTTAATTTGTTCAGCAAATATCGAATTCTTAATTTTTGTCATTTTCGTGAAATTTCGTGGCATCCCTGGAATTTTGCGGCATCCCTGGAACTTTGTGGCATCCCTGTTGGGAAACGCAAAAAAATCGTCTGTCGTTTAATAATTTTATTTCATTTTACGGTTGCAAACGATTCATAAAAATATTTTTATTCTACAGCGAACAGTAAATGTTTCAGCTTTGCGTTTTCGTTTCGTTTTTGTTTTGCGTTTTCGTTTAGGAATTAAAACTTCAGTCATCGCTGTTTTATCCTTCAAAGCTATAGTTTATTCGACATAAAATAATTTCTGTTGACGACGGCAGCAAAAGTTATGTAACTAAGTCGGGCAGTTGGAAAGAAAACTTTTTGACGACCGAACAAACTCTCCAGGACTACGACATCTGATCGATTCAATATTTTATCGCTAATTACGTATATTTTGAGTTGGGTTAAGTTAGATTAAATTAGGTTAGTATAGGTTACGTTAAGTTAGGTTAAGTTAGTTTTTTAGAGTGTCGATGTCGTTATTATTATGATAGCCTTGACGATCCGATGGGCATAGCACTAAACTCTTCAGATGTTGAAAATATTTTCTCAATTGTAAAATTTCTCGATGAAAGAGTTTGGATCTTCGCCAGCAAATACGACCAAATATAAAATTATCTAATCTAACCTAACCAGATCTCACCTAATCTAAATTAATTTAACCTGACTTTACTTAACTTAAGCTAACCTAACTTAACCTAGCTCTATTTAATATACATTTACAAAGAAAACTGTTTTAGAAGTTTCTTATAGACTGTACAGTAAAACTTGAATAAAACTTTTCTCGACGCCATTTCGAGAAAAATTCGATTCTAATTTTGGACTGGCGGTTGAAGCGAATTCCATCAATAAAATCTACAGTTTAATAAAATCTACAGTTTAATACTTTAGGTTATTGTGAACTGCGGAAAGTTGAGGCGAAATGTAGGTTCAGTTTTCTCCATTTACTTTGCTGCAAACCTTTACTAGGTAAAGTGTATTAAATATTTCATATGCCATCTTGCATTTTCTGGCAGATTTTGTAATGCAAAGCAACCACGGAAATTTTTTTAAAAATTGATATACTCTGCAGTTTTATATCAGACTTCATGACTCTTTTGTGTATGTTTGTTTTGTTGTATTTGCTGGTTGTGTGCGTATCTTTTTGGGTTTGTGTAGGTGTGTTTTAATTTTCGGAGTGTGAGGGGTGTGTGTTCAAACTCGGCCGGCTCACCACTGTTGTCGGCTTTTTTAGTATTTTAGTGGTTTTGTTATATTTGTGGGAGGTAGTGAGACGACTTTATATATTTTATTCATCGATGCATTCATAGTTTAAGGAGAAGTATGAAGAGTTAAGCGCACTTTTTTTCACATAAAGCATACAGTATATGAGTGATCAGTGGCCGGCACAAGGAAAATATTGTCGAATGTTGATATAAATCAGAAATAACAGCAAGCACTTTCTGAAACTTTTAAAACTATGTTTAAAAAACATAGTATTTATTATGAAAGGGTTAATTCCTATCCGAAGAAACCATATAGAGGTTATGTTAAGGAATAAAAAATGTTTTTAATGAAGCTAGTTAAGATTGACCAATAACAGTTGTTTTTTCAAATGTTTTCAGCCTTTGCTGCTTTGCTATGAGCGTGATCAAAAAGGTGGAAACAATCATATAATATATATACCACAGACGTATATGGAGTAGAGTGGACACCACTTTACTTAGATAGTGGCTCTTTTTGACATCACGTGTCAGGCACAATCGATGTCTTCGGGTGAGATGGAATGTTGGGGAAAACTGAAACCTCTCAATCCCAGCCAACTTAAATGCATGAAGTTCTAATTACAAATTCATTTGGCCCATAATAAAATCTATTACATATGTAAGACAGGTCATAATGACTGTTGTGAGATTGTATATTGTACATGTTATTAAAGAATTAAGTTGTTTTGTTGTTAATATGAAATGTTTCTCCCAAACAAAGAATGTTGTTGTGATATCGACGTATATTTAGAGGACATAAAAAAGCCTTCGTATTGAATGAATATGAGGCAAGAATTTTTATTTATTATAAGCCTTCTTTCGTAATTAAATTATACTTGGTATTGTAAGCGTAGGGATGTGGCGACCCAATTGCCCACAAAAAGTTGGCGTTAGCTCCGCATCTCCTCCAATACAGGAGGGGGAGGATTGGGTTGGGGACCCGTTCTTCCTTCTTTCTCCCTACAAAGGGTAAGAATAGCATCGGACGTGGGCGCCGCGCCTGCCTACGTAACTACAGACAGGCACGTGGGGATGTGTGGAATGTAAGGAAGATAAATGATAAGCGAAAGAGAGCAGAAGTGGTGCAGGTGTTTGAGGGTAGAAGACTCGCTGATCCACCAGGACGCCCGTGTGAATGAATGCGCACGCCTTAAATTTCTGCCTTTTCACCTTTTTACTACCTTCTGTACTTTACATCCTGGTTGTTTCTGCTTTCTTACTCCAAACCCTTGGCAAATGAGATTTTTTATAATGTTTACTGTATACGTATTGTAAAGGGCCAATAATTTTCTACGGAACATATCAACCAGTCAGAGACACGTTTTTTAAAGTTAAATCTTATATTAAACGTTAACGTTAAATGTTAATAATAATAATAATAATAATAATAATAATAATAATAATAATGATAATAAGAAGAAGAAGAAGAAGAAGAAGAAATTTAAGCTCAGCTTCCTTTAATGTATTTTTAAGGAATGTCCAAATTCTCCCAAAACTAAGAGAAGACTTAGTAAAACCAAAATGAGACTCGTTAAACCGAGTTTCCGAAGACTTAAAATAGCGTTCCACGTCGATTTCTTTTTAATAGGAGAACTTCACCAACAAAATTGCAAGAATTGTTGTATTTTTTCAACGTTAAATTTCATAAAAATATTGTAATCTTACTATTTCTGACTTCACTTTCAGATCACCAATGGATACGTTATCTCCTTTACTTAGATACAACGTGATCATGTTGTTCTTTTTTGGGGGGGAGGGGAGGTAGGGGGGCAAAACTGTAGAAATACTTGGTGTTTTCCTTTAAAATTTCTATGGAATAACTTGTTCCTTCTTTTTATGTTTTTCTATTAGCGCTTTTATGTCGAGCTCTGGATCCTCACGTTTTTTTATAATCACGTTCTCGGTGTTGTTGTCGTTTTCTCCGAATTTATTTAGGTTCGAAATTACCTTCTTTCTCTTACGAAACGGACTTATTTTTATCTTTCGTGTTTGTTTTTCTTTCCTGTTGTTTGGTTTTTCCAGTGAACATTTTTATTTTATTTTTTTTTTTTAAGAATTTTTATCGTTTTTTCTTGCAAAGAGTATGGAAGAATCTCTACTTCCACTGTTTTATCCTTTTAAAATAAAAAAGAGTTACCAATCTGGTGATACCCAAAGAATGCAATGGAAGAAGAAAGAATATAAGCAAGAGAGTAGAAGAAAGGGGGTGCGGCAGGGAAGAGAAAGCGAAGGGAATTGGAGTGGGGAAGAGGGGAAACAGAGTAGAGATGCCCGGGCTCAATCACTAGTGCTCAGTTCGATGTTCGGGCTTGACTAGACGTGTTCATTTGAGTGTCCAGGGCTCAGCAGACGTGTTCAGTTGTGAGAGCAAGCTAGACCCAGAAGGCCTGCTAAATCCAGGAGAACAGCAGGCTCCCTGAAAATGTGACAACAGATGTCAGCAACGAAATACCAAAGAAAACTGCCTGGCAAGATGGAAGAAAATATTTCTCTCCATCCTACGAAACCACACACACACACACACAGAAAGAGAGAGAGCGAGAGAGAGAGAAAGGGAGGAGGAAAGGCAGAAAGTGAAATCGGAAACCACTCTCCTCTACTTCCTCCTGTATTAGGTTTGTCACTCTATTGATACTATGCTTGAGTTTGTACTGTCCCAATTTCTGCTTTTAGAATTCAAATTGAATTACTCAATTTCATACTTGCCTCGTTAAATCTTAGTCTGTTATCTGAGTTAGTAATCGTACGGGTTCTTAGTTCAATAATATTATGGTCCGATATTATTTTGGGGGTAACTTTTACATCTTCAATTAATTACCTAATATTTGTGAAAAACAGGGTCTTACCAGTTGGTTCTATTATCTGAATGAAAGACGGAATAATCCTTCATCTATAAAATAAATTTTATAAACTTACAATTTTTGTTGTTGCAAAAATTTTAACATAAAATAACTAATTGTCAATTGAGCTATTTATTTTATTTTATTTGACCTTTAAGCTTTAGGTATTAAATATAAAACATCACCTCACAGGTAATTCTTGCGTTAACATAGAGATTCAGCTAGAAGTGATGAGAGCATTTTTGCCTGTCCTTAGCCTTGATAACTAATTGTCAATTGAGCTATTTATTTTATTTTATTTGACCTTTAAGCTTTAGGTATTAAATATAAAACATCACCTCACAGGTAATTCTTGCGTTAACATAGAGATTCAGCTAGAAGTGATGAGAGCATTTTTGCCTGTCCTTAGCCTTGTTTTGTGTTTCCTTCCTCTTCGTTATTATAAATATTTTTCCGTTTCTTCTATAGTTTATGACTGAGAAACGAGCTGTTTATAGTTTCATGTTATACGGAACTTACTGATTACAGTGTATTCTATTCATTCGTAAAATATTGTCGTGTTTACAGTTGGTTTGGCTGTCTAGAAGATGGGTTTCTGTTAAGCATACAAAGTCCATACCCGTCCATAGCCAAATCTACACTCACCCACACCCATAAAATTTAGGGTGATTCAAATATGGGGGTAAAAAATTTTTTTTTATATTTAATGTGTTCAACCCTTTAAATCAGTGGTTCTTAACCGGGGGGGCGCGCCCCCCCTAGAAACAGGAATTTCTCTAATTGTATTTGTTATTCTCTTAACGAGAGCATGGGCTAATATTGAGAAGTTATTGAGAATGTTATTTTGATTGAAGGGGGCGTGGAGGGAAGGACCAATTCCTAGAGGGGGCATGGTAGTAAAAAGGTTAAGAACCACTGCTTTAAATGGTTCATTTCAGCATAAAAACAACTATCCTAAAATATTTTAGCAAATTTTTAATTTTTAGGGGTTGCTACCAGCAATTAAAAATTGACGGAATGACTCAAATTGTCAAATTTTTCCACACCACCCAGGGGGTACAGTACAAGGCGCATTGCTTTTTTTAATGTGGAAAGCTCCCCATAGGTCCTACCATAACCACAAGCATGCATAATTAAACTAGCATGATATTTGAGACATTAGCTGTCCTTTCATCAATGTTTTTCTTTCTTTCTATCAGGGTAAACAGCCCTGTAGTTTTTCACTACTTGTAGCAAGAATTGTTTTTGATCTTCGTCATGTGTTAGTATTTTATTATATCCATCCATTAATTTTAATCCTCTTTCCGCTATATCATTCACGACTTTCCACTGTTTGATAGATTTCTTAGCGGAGTTATACTCTTCATCATTATGCCATTCTTTAGCATCTTTGAGTAAAAATTTTGAACTAAATTCTGTTATTGTAAAGAATCTTTGAGTATTTGATGACAAAATCTTCTAATTTCTTCGTTGGAATAAGTGCAGGATCTAGAAAAGCCCGTTTTGCAGGAAGAGTTTCTGTTGTATTTTGCAAGGCCTTTACAATTTTGTTTTTCGTTTCAGTAGGCACTTCATCATCATAAAAGGCCAAGGCTACCAGTTCTTCTGATAGGTACCAGAGGTGACCTAACAGTTTTTAATAGCAACAAATGCAATTGTGTCATTTATTTGTTTGTAGACTACAAGATTCTGTAATAATTCCAGAGCAAGACGAGGAGCGCAAGATGGCACAGGAGCTGTAAACCATGCCTTTACATATAACCGAGTAGCAAATAGACAGATGTCTTTTAGTCCTTTTGTCTTTTACTGAAATTTTGAACTGAGATTTGAACATAAAAATTTTTAATGAATATGTAATTTTGGCCATCCACCTAGCCCGATGAAGTCCCGCTGGATGTTTAAATTTGATTCCACCTTTTGGTTCACCTCCCAAAAAAATAATTGTTAACTGCAATAGTTCTAGGTAATCGTCTCTTGGTTGGAATGTATCTAGTTGATTTGTTGCAAAATAATTATGTCATCTTTGATGTCATGAATATTTTCATAGATATCTGGATCTGATAATGCTGTCTCGTAGTCCTCCTTATTAATGCTTGACCAGTTTTCTCTGAACTTCTTAAAAGGACTATATCTGGGCCAGAAGATGGTGATAAAGACTTTGAAACAACAGCTTCCAGCATAATTTCAAATATATGGTGTCGACATGCCAGCCACAATAAATCGTTGTCGAATTTTTGTTCTAGAAGAATAGCTGCACCATTTCTAGGACCAGTATTGGCTGCCGTTGTATTGAAACACATGCATTTTATTTGTTCGCAGATGTCCCATTCAAGCGATGTCTGATTGTTTGCATTAAAAAGAGACGCATTTCTGTCACTCAATTTTGCGACATCAAGACTTCCTAATAATTTATCATCGAACAATTTTCTACGTTTGCCAACCTTACTTTTCCATGTTGAAGGTTGTGCAGCACAGAAACCAGATTCATCACTTTTATTCCCCTCTGATTCTGATTCTGATGATGTACTGGTGAGTATGACAGCCTCTTCACTCTTCTTTCTTTTGATCTCTTCTTCTGCTTTCCTCTTTTCATAACGTTGTTGCTTTTCTGCTGCTCTTTGCTCTTTTTTAGCAACAGCCTTATCAATGGTACCCATTTTTCCATGACGTCCTTTCTCACGTTGCATTTTCAAGAATTTCTTATCGTCTTCTATTTTTATAAGCTGCATAGCATTCTCATGAGCAATGTCAAATAAGTTTTCCAGTTTATCTTTCCATTTTTTCTTCTTTATTATTTAAATTTTGTGATCTTTTCAATTTGTTTGCTTTGTTTTTCTTAAGCAGCTGTCATTCCTTCAGTATTCCTTGAATTTTATCTACTACATATATTCTTTGTTTTGCTGGTATTCCTGCTTTTTTCCAAACTGCTAGCACATCATCTGCAGTAGAGCAGCATGATTCTCTAATGTCTTGTTTTTTAATATTTCTGTAGTGCATGAAGAGGGCCATCATTTCCTTCTCTGATGGTAATACGGATGTTTTTAGTACTGCAGAGGGCAGCCCAATTAGCCATACTTCAGTTTCTTTTCTTGTAGAACTTCTCCCAAATGAGCAACTGCGTGATGGTGAGTTAGGCCTAGCTTCCATAATCGATTAATTGGTATCAAAATTACGAGTTCCAAGCAACAATTAAAAGCAAGCTAGTATATAAATCATTAGTTAAAAATTCTGAAATATAAACAATTAAACATAAAATCATAAGTTGTAAAAACAAACAAATTGAAAAAGAGGGAAACTTTGACGCCTGGTAGCACATAGTAAATTTTATTTAAAATTCACCAAATTTGGCATACACTACTTTTTGTCATAGGGAACAAAAATACAAGTTGAACAATTAAAAAAAAAAACTTTGATTTTTTTGAATCACCCTAAATTATTCTGTCCCATATATATACAGGGCGTCCCAAAAACATGTATACACACTTTAACAGCTGATAGCTCAATTGATGTTTCTTTCTTTCCAAGTTAAACCCATTAGAATTAATAATGGCAGTCAGACTAAGCTTTGAACAAAGGAAATTCATTCTAAAATGCTACTGGAAGTGTGAAAACGCAGTTGAAGTGCAAAGACAGTTTAGGAGGGAGTTTCAAACAGATCCACCAACGCGACTTACCATCACTCGAATTAGAGATAAGTTTGAAGCCGATGGAACTGTTCAGAATGTCCACAAGAAGCGTTCCGGAAGACCACGGACATCGACAAGCCCCACAAAGCAAGAAAGAGTACTGGAAACGTATCACCAAAGTCCAAGAAAATCTGTGCGGCAAGCGAGTCGTGAGGTAGGAATTTCAGAATCGTCTGTCCAACGCATTTTGAAGCGCTGTTAATGGAAAAGTTACATTCCAAGATTAGTCCATGCTATTAATGAAGATGATCCGGACCGAAGAGTGGAGTATTGCGAGTGGTACTTGGCACGATGTGGATGTGGATTGGACGAAGGGATTCGTAGAATACCCTCCGCGTTCACCAGACCTCACACCACTAGACTTTTTTTATGGGGATACTTAAAAGACAAAGTCTACGCTATAAAACCTGCAACAGTCGCTGAATTGAGAGCAGCCATTGAACGAGAATGCACACAAATACCAAACGAAATGTTTCGTGATGTTTGCGATTCCATTGCTTCGCGTTATCAGCAGTGCCTGGACCAGAACGGACGTCAGTTTGAAAACAGGCGTTGACAAAACAATTAAATAATGTCTGTAGATTCTATTACATTTTGAAAATGAAATGTATTTTAATAAACACTGCCTTTATAAGTATTTAAAGTGTGTATACATTTTTTTGGGACGCCCTGTGTATATATATATATATATGTGTGTGTGTGTGGTGTGTGTGTGTGTGTGTGTGTGTGCGTGTGTGTGTGTGTGGAGAAAGAGAGAGAGAGAGAGAGAGAGAGAGAGAGAGAAAGAGAAAGAGAGAGAGCGTTGACAAAAGTAAATAGACAACTTTTTTCATAGTTTTTATTTGATAATAAAAGTTAATAAATAAAAATAGAGTTATTGAATCAATATATTTAGAATCGTGTTGCTTTCCCCTTTTCATTATGGAAAGTTGACACGCTTTGGTATTCCATTCATGAGCTCTGCCATTTGTTTTTGAACACAATCGTCGTGGTGTCTATTTACTGTTGTCAATCTTTTCTCTCTCTCTCTCTCTCTCTCTCTCTCTCTCTCTCTCTCTCTCTCTCTCTCTCTCTGCGTATCAATAATTAATCAATATACTTTTTGCATAATTATTTATAAACTCTTCACGCAATAAATTTACTTCCTTTTAGAAGTATTTGGCATTTAAATGCAATTAAATCGATGCTTACGCCCATGTCTGCGACCTGGAGATGCAAGAACAGGCATCGATATAAACTTAACTACTGCCCGTTCTCATGTAAAAATATGATGGCGCTTGCTGTTTCTTTCTCAAGCAACATGCGTCGACTCTCAAATACAAGTCCAAAAGCCGAAAATAATCGTTCAGACGATGCTGATGCAGCTTGAACAGTCAAATATCGCCTTGCAAGGCGGCTCAATGTTGAGTAGTCATTCCGTCTTGACATCCACCATTTTAATGGGCTCGCGTCAACTGGACAACCTTATAAATATATATATATATATATACAGTATATACTGTATACAAATTAACCGATTTTAACCGGTTAACCGGCATCTTGTTAACCGGTTAACCGATTAAATAAAAATTTTGACCGCTCCCAGCCCTGCATAAAGCCACTATCAAAAAACTGACAGAACCTGGACTTATCGGAAAAGTTGACACTGTTCTAAAAGTCTTGAGGATATTCTACCACGTCCTCTGCCCACTTCTTTCTGCGTGAAATATTTCTTGGTGCGAACAGGGCCTTCCTTCGTGCTGCTCGATAGTTGTATTCCATGCTATGGAGGTAACGCTGAACAGATTTTTCGACAGTTGGATGTATTTGTGCCACTTCAGATGTTGATTGAAGAGCATTCCCTTCGCTGTCTCTTTTGAAAGCCCAAGGATCCTCTGGGTTGGTTTTGGGCGTCCTGTTCGCTGTCCAGTCGTGATGTTACAACTAGTATTAAACTGCACTATAACTCAGTTGACAATTGCTAGCGGAACATCAAGATCCTTTCATATATGGCGTTGACTCCATACAACAATCCTCCCTCTAACAAAATCTGACAAATCTCTAGAATTAGCTATTCTACTACTGTATTATCAAACCTGAAAATAGATTGATTTAATAATTAGAAACATTTATAGCTTAATAGATGAGGTTTTTCACTACCTAAATTAGAAGTGATAATTTTTGTCTCTTATTTTTAGTATCTATTCTATTATGACCAGACTGGTATGTGTGTGTGTGTGTGTGTGTGTGTGTGTGTGTGTGTGTGTGTGTGTGTGTATAATATGAGAGTAAACTTTTTAGAGAAAACTGAACAAAAGAAACTAATGAATGGTTTCTTTATAAACTCTTTTAATTAAGAACGATTCACATTTTTAATCAAGCGAAATAGTTTAGTTAATTTCAAAAATATATTTTTCTCAAAACAACTTTATTTTCCTTCGATGCAAAAAAAAAAAACAAAAACTTTATAATTAATTATAACTAATAATTTTTTTAAATTACGACAAATTCAAAGTACTCGAACTATATATATATATATATATATATATATATATATATATATATATGGGATGAATTTCACAATTAAACACGTGAAATGAATAATGATGTAATCCCACAAGGAAAAAGAAAAATGATTCCAAGGCCTTTCGTGTATTCAGAAGTAACCTCGTCAGGGTTAATTATGTGCTAATCTTTTTGTTTTCCGTCCCGCTGTATATATTTTTGTCATCTTGCCTTCTCCCTTCATTCCCTGACGAGGTGTACTTCTGAATACACGAAAGGCCTTGGAATCATTTTTCTTTTTCCTTGTGGGTTGCATCATATATATATTATATATATAGAGAGAGAGAGAGAGAGAGAGAGAAGGGGAGCGTCTCTGAGGGTTTATGACCCCTGAAACCCTATAAAAATGCTTTTGTAAATGCATAAATATTTATTATTTATAATAATAATTCTTAAGGTAAATATGAAGTTTCATAAAGCTTTTGGCAGCGTACCCTGTACGATAGTATATCAGTTATCGTACGTCTGGCAGCAGACTGGGACTCTAAAATACATTCTCGTTTCGAAATTCAGAGAGTTCGAAATCATTATATACATTTTTTTTGAGGGGGAACAAAACACAAACTTGCAGTACATCTTTCTCCTGATGAACAATGCACCCGAATCCATAAAACCGAGAGTGTCTACAAGGCAAGCTAACGACAAAGGAGCGTAAATGATTAGGGACTTGCCCATACATTGATTTTGATAACAGTGCAGTGGTTGCTGCCATTAGTGATGAACCAAGAAGCCTTGTCAATACATTGACCCTCTATGTTTCTTCAGTCTTAAACTTAATTTATAAACACGTGTGCCTTAAACGGTGATTTATATATATATATATATATACATTCAACTGCAAAGAACACGCAGTATAAATAACGTAAAGAACGACGCTTGTATAGGAGATATTCCGCGCAAGACGAGAAAGAGAAAACAACAAATGAAAAAATGAAGTACCACCTGGGAATCGAACCCGGGATCTTCCGATTGCCGGTCAGACGCGATAACCACTACACCATGGACTCCACTCTTCCAAATGCCGTAATTCCTCTACATACTCGCAGAAACCAATGCCCCAAGGGGGCACCTCCCGCTTGCCGTAACAAAAGTGGTTATCGCGTCTGACCGGCAATCGGAAGATCCCGGGTTCGATTCCCAGGTGGTACTTCATTTTTTCATTTGTTGTTTTCTCTTTCTCGTCTTGCGCGGAATATCTCCTATACAAGCGTCGTTCTTTACGTTATTTATACTGCGTGTTCTTTGCAGTTGAATGTATATAATGTTACGGCAAGCGGGAGGTGCCCCCTTGGGGCATTGGTTTCTGCGAGTATGTAGAGGAATTACGGCATTTGGAAGAGTGGAGTCCATGGTGTAGTGGTTATCGCGTCTGACCGGCAATCGGAAGATCCCGGGTTCGATTCCCAGGTGGTACTTCATTTTTCATTTGTTGTTTTCTCTTTCTCGTCTTGCGCGGAATATCTCCTATACAAGCGTCGTTCTTTACGTTATTTATACTGCGTGTTCTTTGCAGTTGAATGTATATAATGTTACGGCAAGCGGGAGGTGCCCCTTGGGGCATTGGTTTCTGCGAGTATGTAGAGGAATTACGGCATTTGGAAGAGTGGAGTCCATGGTGTAGTGGTTATCGCGTCTGACCGGCAATCGGAAGATCCCGGGTTCGATTCCCAGGTGGTACTTCATTTTTTCATTTGTTGTTTTCTCTTTCTCGTCTTGCGCGGAATATCTCCTATACAAGCGTCGTTCTTTACGTTATTTATACTGCGTGTTCTTTGCAGTTGAATGTATATAATGTTACGGCAAGCGGGAGGTGCCCCCTTGGGGCATTGGTTTCTGCGAGTATGTAGAGGAATTACGGCATTTGGAAGAGTGGAGTCCATGGTGTAGTGGTTATCGCGTCTGACCGGCAATCGGAAGATCCCGGGTTCGATTCCCAGGTGGTACTTCATTTTTCATTTGTTGTTTTCTCTTTCTCGTCTTGCGCGGAATATCTCCTATACAAGCGTCGTTCTTTACGTTATTTATACTGCGTGTTCTTTGCAGTTGAATGATATAATGTTACGGCAAGCGGGAGGTGCCCCCTTGGGGCATTGGTTTCTGCGAGTATGTAGAGGAATTACGGCATTTGGAAGAGTGGAGTCCATGGTGTAGTGGTTATCGCGTCTGACCGGCAATCGGAAGATCCCGGGTTCGATTCCCAGGTGGTACTTCATTTTTTCATTTGTTGTTTTCTCTTTCTCGTCTTGCGCGGAATATCTCCTATACAAGCGTCGTTCTTTACGTTATTTATACTGCGTGTTCTTTGCAGTTGAATGTATATAATGTTACGGCAAGCGGGAGGTGCCCCCTTGGGGCATTGGTTTCTGCGAGTATGTAGAGGAATTACGGCATTTGGAAGAGTGGAGTCCATGGTGTAGTGGTTATCGCGTCTGACCGGCAATCGGAAGATCCCGGGTTCGATTCCCAGGTGGTACTTCATTTTTTCATTTGTTGTTTTCTCTTTCTCGTCTTGCGCGGAATATCTCCTATACAAGCGTCGTTCTTTACGTTATTTATACTGCGTGTTCTTTGCAGTTGAATGTATATATGTTACGGCAAGCGGGAGGTGCCCCCTTGGGGCATTGGTTTCTGCGAGTATGTAGAGGAATTACGGCATTTGGAAGAGTGGAGTCCATGGTGTAGTGGTTATCGCGTCTGACCGGCAATCGGAAGATCCCGGGTTCGATTCCCAGGTGGTACTTCATTTTTCATTTGTTGTTTTCTCTTTCTCGTCTTGCGCGGAATATCTCCTATACAAGCGTCGTTCTTTACGATATATATATATATATATATAATGTGTATATATATATATACAGTCGTGCCTAGGGTTGCCAGATCAGATGGTTTCCAAATCCTGAGATTTTACCTACGAAGCTCATCATTATTTGTTTATGTAGCTAAACCGATATATAAACTTCCTCATTTTTTAGAATAATAATTATTTTGCCAAAAATCTGTAAGAAAAGAGGCAAATTCTACTTTTAATGACATTTTTACAAAGCTCAATTTCCGAGACTCCAGCCCAAAACCATGGAGACCTGGCAACCTTAGTCGTGCCCCGCGTTTCGCGCAGGTTACGTTCTTGAAAACCCGCGCGAACTGCGCGGCGATAGGGGAATAGGGGATAGGGATAGGGAAATTGTTCACCACTTTGACAAATTTTTTTTCCATAAATTAAATTAAAATTAAAAAAAAAAATTATGTGTAGTACTTACCAATCGATGTATGTTACCAGTGTACTTACCAATCAGTGTATGTTACCAATATACTTACCAATCGATATATGTTGGAGAACATGAGACATTTCTTTGTTTACATTTTTGAAAAATGCTGTACATTAGTTTGTTTTAATTTTTATAATTATATTTTATATTTTAATATTTTATATTTATTTATTTACTATATTTTATAAATGTTTTTATAAGAATACGTTTTATTTTTATCCTTGACGCTCGTTCTGAGGGTAGTCATTACTGCGCATGCGTTATACACTGGCTTCTGAAATCTTTGTTTATGTTTTTCCAATGAATGATTTCAGCTTATAAATGATTGAAAACTTGAGATCTTTTTTTTTTTTTATTTTACATTTTAGAAAAATGTTGTACAGTGTGTACATAATATTTTTACATTTTTATATTTATGTTTTATATTTTGTTTACATTTTTTATTTAGAACTTACCATTACCATTTACCTTTTACCATTCCAGTGAGCGGAACTGCGAAGAATTGGCGCGGGAACCTTGAATGGGCGTATCAAAAAATCTTGCGCGGAACTCCGAATGCGCGAACCTCGATTGCGCGAATCACGGGGCACGACTCTGTATATATATATATATATATATATATATAGAGAGAGAGAGAGAGAGAGAGAGAGAGAGTGCAAGTCCCGAAAGAAAATCCTGGCGACGCCAATAATATATACAGTATACATACATACATATATATATATATATATATATATATATATATATATATATATATATATATATATGTTAAACACAGACCGTGCATGGAACAAGGAACTCTTCTGGGAAAATTAAATCCACTATAGTCCGAATAAGTAATGGTAAATGACAAATACCATAGTTTTTTCCTTTTTCATGATTTTAGCCCGACCATTACTTATTCGGACTATAGTGGATTTAATTTTCCCAGAAGAGTTCCTTGTTCCATGCACGGTCTGTGTTTAACATATAATGTTCTCAGGGAACCATTCTGAGTTTGTGTATATATATATATATATATATACTCGTATAATATACAAAGGAATACAAAGGACCCCAAACAGCAACAGACCGGCTAGTCCCTACGAGTCTGTCTGTTTAAGAAGGAAAGTTAAAAGGAATAAGAAGATTTAGAGACAAGCGAAAATTTCAAAGCAAAGCAAAGAAGAGAGTTTGAAAGGAAGGAAAGAAATGTAAAAATAAAAAGTAAAGACTTTAAAACAAAAAGGAAGAAATTCAAGTGAAAATTCTACACTACTTTTATGCGCTAACAAATGTTTCTAACTTGGCGTTGAAGGCAAGATAAGCATCTATCCTCTTTTTAAAGGACTCCAGCGAATTACTTTGAACTACGCTGGTTGGCAATCCATTCCACAAATTAACTATACGGTTGAAAAAAAAAATGTTTAACTTCATTAGAATTAAAAGGTTTACCCACTAATTTCAGGCCATTAGCGTGAGTTCTATTTGCATTTTTGTAGGTGAAATATTTTTCGGTGTCGACATAATCAAAACCTTTAATTATTATTATTATTATTATTATTATTATTATTATTATTATATATATATATATATATATATATATATATATATATATATATATATATATATATATATATATATATATATATATATATATATATATATATATATATATATATATATATATATATATTAATTTATTTTTTTCCATCTGGATTTGGAATTGGATTCAGTTCCTCTTCACGCACCTATCAAGTACAGTAGTAATTACTCGTTTACCTCGAAGCGGTGCTTTGTTCGTTTACAGCCGACAAGACAGTTGCTTTAATTTACTGTATACTCGTACTGAAACTGCAGGAATAACAGACATCTCCGTTAAACTGTATTTAGTAAATTCAATTAAATTACTAACATTGAATATATATATATATATATATAATATATATATATATATATATATATATATATATATATATATATATATATATATACACACCTTGGTTAACCTTGGTCTTGCTTCCACTCGAAATGTTCATTCTGGCGAACGTCAAGCTTACTTTCCCACCTTGGACCTACAGCTTAACGTGGAATTCGAACTACGACCCATCACGAGTGATCAGAAATTACAAGGTCCTTGCCCGGACTCGATTTTACGCCCTCCCGATCAGTAGCCCAGTGTTTTAACTACTGGGCCACCCAGGGTACCAATTTATCACCAACCTATTTTTTTTTGAAGGATAAACAGCTGGCTAAGTTACGCACCGTTTACTTTCGCTGGGAAGTAAACCCGGAGTCGATGGATTCGTAGTCAGCTACAGTATGTTAACCACTACCCCACCGAGGCGCCTTATATATATATATATATATATATATATATATATTATATATATATATATCTGATGATTCGTGTAAATCGAATAATTAATACTTGTTAAGTAAATTAAAAATGTAATCATATATTTATAATTGGTTGAATAATATAATTTATAATTAATAGTTAAAATTTAGAATGGTCTTTTAACACGAAATTTTCTAATTATGGTATAAAAGAGTTTGTTGTTTGTAGTGTTCTATGCAATACAGTGATGATATATATATATTATATATATATATATATATGGGATTGAACTTAGAATGGTCCCCTGAGGTTTTTTCATGATACACACAGACCGTGCATGGAACAAGGAACTCTTCTGGGAAAATTAAATCCACTACTATAGTCCGAATAAGTAATGGTAAATGACAAACACTAATTTTTTCTTTTTCATGATGTTAGCCCGACGTGGGCAACGGGTCACTCGCAAAGAGGCCCCCAAAATATAGCTTCCCTCACCAGCTATCTGCAAAGCAGATAGGATCTAGCTTTGGGACAGGATCTAGGGGTTACAGCTACATCTAGCCTACTATATCCAGAACCTCAATATAAGCAAAAGACTCGTTGCATTCGCGTCGGATTGAATACATCAAAGAAAAATGGGTAACTATTGTATTCTTAGCCAAAAAACAAAACTTCAATCTCAACTGGCAAAATTGAGCATCCACTATAGTGGATTTAATTTTCCCAAAAGAGTTCCTTCTTCCATGCACGGTCTGTGTGTATCATATATATTATATATATATATATATATATTAGTTGTGATAGGCAGAAAATACCAGAAAAAATAACTGCCTACATCTGGTATTCACGAATAACACGAACTTGATTGCTGATATAAAAATAACCCCAACCATTATCTCAGACCACAACTTAATCGAGATAGCAACAAATATGGCAACAACATTAAAAGACAATACACATATTGAGGAAAGAAGCAAATTTGGGGCATTTTACTTAAACTCCAAGACTATAAATTGGGAAGCAATCAGATCTCACATGGCCCAAATAGAATGGAGAACAGTTTCAGAGAATAAAACAACTGAAGAAATGCTAACAACCTTGGAAGAAAAGACGCTGAGAATTTTAGAAAAATATGCTCCGAAATCACAACTAAAAGGAAAGAGGAGCTGGTTAGATAGGCAAAAGAGAAGAATATTCCGCAAAAGAAAGAGAGTGGAGGCGAAGTTAGCCCACTGCGGAGAAAATGCCAGGAAAGTAATACAAGAAAAACTGGAGGGTATCGATAGGGAAATACAAACCCTGGTTAAGGACCATACAGAAAGGGAAGAAAAAATGTGGTAGAAGCAATAAAGGAAAATCCAAAATACTTCCTATGGCTATGCTAAAAGGAAAAGAAAAACGCGCCGCTGTCGGGCCCTTAAGGAAGAGAAATAATGAACAAACCGACGATCTAAAAGAAATATCTGACACACTGAGAGCCCAGTATGAATCAATTTTCAGTACCCCAAAAAGTGACAAAGCGATACTTGACATAGATGCATTCTTTGAAGAGAAATTGCAAGGAGAAAAGGAAAGTGGATAACAGACTTTGATTTATCCCAGAAGATGTAGCGTGAGCTATAGGACAAATGAAATCACATTCATCTGCAGGTCCGGACAAATGGAACACATTATTGATTAAACGCTGTAAAAATGAAATAACTACACCTTTATACTGGATATGAAGAAGATCCCTAGACACTGGGGAAATACCGAGCATTTTGAAAAGAGTAAACATTGTGCCTATATATAAAGGAGGGGATAGATCTCAAGCAAAGAACTATAGACCAGTGTCATTGACGTCCCACTTCACCAAAGTATTTGAAAGAATAATTAGAGAGAAAATGTACGATTTCTTGGAGACACTGGAAAGATTCAACGAAAATCAGCACGGATTCCGATCAGGTAGACCATTCCTATCATAACTAATAGAGCACTATAACAATATCCTAGATGCACTGGAAGGTAATGATAACTACGATGTCATATACACGGATTTTGCTAGAGCTTTTGACAAATGTGATCATGGTATAATAGCACATAAAATGAAATATATGGGAATAACAGGCAAATTGGGAAAATGGATCTACAACTTTCTCAGAGAACATATACAACGGAGCAGTGGCGGCTCGTCGGTAGGCACTGCGGAACTGCAGTACCCATAAATTTTTTATTTACAATTGAAATAATCAAGACCAATATAAGGATGAGCTCACTGAATAACTTTTTCAATAACTTTTGAAACTTTTATTCATTGCTCAATGCTCATCCTTTTATTTCAGTAATTATTTCAACACATTCTTAGAGACAGCACCCCTAGAATTTTTAGTCACGAGCCGCCACTGCGAACGGAGTAAACAGCAACAGTATACTGTAGTAACAACCTTTGCAGACGATACAAAGATTAGCAGAAAAATCGGCGATGTAAATGAAGTGGAGGCCTTGCAGAGGGACACGAACAAAATATACAAATGGTCAGAAGACAACAACATGACATTTAACACTGAGAAATTTCAGAAATGAGGAACTTAAATAGACTGCATATTATGCTCCAGATAGAGAGGAAATTCAGAGAAGTACGAAAGCGATCAATATGGGGGTAATAATGAAAGATGATGCGAAATTCGAAACAAAATTAGATAGCGATAAATAAAGCAAAAAGAGTCGCGGGACAGGTACTAAGAACGTTCAAAAGAAGGGACAGGACAGTAATGATTCCCCTGCTAAAAACACCGATTATATCAAAACTTGAATACGGCTCAGTCTTGACGTCCCCATATAAAAAGGAAGAAACTAATAGACTAGAAGAAACGCAGAGACATTTCACAGCAAAGATTGATGGCTGCAAAGAACTCAACTACTGGGAAAGACTACGTAAACTAAATCTGTACTCCCTGGAAAGAAGAAGAGAGAGGTACACCATAATCTACATATGGAAAATGATCGAAAAACTTGTACCAAACCTAAAACTAAACCCAATTACCATTCGAACAACACTGGAAAATAGGAGAGGCAGAATGTGTAGTGTTCCCAAATTAAAGGCCCGACAAGGGACTTCTTCAACACTGAAGGAAAATAGCTTGGTTGTCAGGGGGAACAAGACTTTTTTAACCAGCCTTCAAAGGACCTCAGAAATGTTACAGAGGTCAAAGTTGAAATCTTCAAGAGAAGACTAGATGCCTGGCTCAGAACGGTACCAGATGAGCCGGGTGTACCTGGCTATGTACGGTAGAGAGTGCAAGAAAGCAACTCGTTCCTCCATCAAGTCAGATCTAGAGGCGGGGCCACCAGTTGACCTTCGTGTGAAGAGAGACCAACACACGAAACATCAACGAGGTTAACTAACGAGGTATATATATATATATATATATATATATATATATATATATATATATATATATATATATATAATAAAGGGAAAACAAATCGAAAATTCCTTCCAAGTATTTTCGTGCATTTTAACACCTCATCAGGGAATGAAACGAATTGCGAGTACAAGCTATTTTATAGAGATATCAAATTATGTTTTAGGTTGTTCAACCTCTTTCGTAACAATAAAGGTTGTGTGACTGCGGGGACCTACACCTTAACGTGGGATTCGAACTGTTTCCAGGTCATATCATCTAAACTCGAAGGACGGTCACCCATCCAATTACTGAACAAACCCAATGTCGCTTAATTTCGATGATCTAACGAGAACGGTGTGGCGACGTGGCGTAGACGTATTCTCGTATACGGAGAAGTCATTCAAATAAGATAACGAAGATTATATTAAGTTAACCCGAGACCTAACCAATGTTATCATGGGTTTATTGAATTGATGCATTCCCTGTCTATTATTATTCATGTATGTATTATGCATGTATGTATGTATGTATAATTTATGTATACATAAATTCGAAATATTCAGAAATTCAAAAAACTTCATTAGTAAAAAAGACGTACATAAAGTGTTACGCTATTTTCCATTACTTTTTGTACAATTAAAATATCTGTTATGACGTTAATGATAATTAAAATATCTACTATGACGTTAATGACAATTAAAATATCTTATATGACGTTAATTATATTAATATCTTAATTTCTATGAAGTCTTTATTTTTAAACATTCTTGCAACCAATATTATGTTTTTATTATTGTATTTGTGATTAAACAAAGCGTCTTATTAAAGAGTACTCTCAAAGAAATTCCGTGTAGAAAAGTGCGGATATTGCGTTGATTTCATTCTCTTCCGAGATGATCCAGGCAGAGACTGCAATTTGCGGGCTAAATCAAACATGAATACCTCGTTTTTTCTCTAAACCCCAAATAATAGCGTTTATTCTTTTTGAGTGTACTGTAATCTCACTCTAGGTATGTTGTTAGACATTCTACTAATCATTCATGTTACAGTTTATGATCTTACTCATTTATCACAAAAAATGCTGTAATGAAAAGTGTAAGCACTGTACTGATTTCAGCACGCTTCAAAGCTGATCCAAAAACTGCACGAGACTTTTTTTGAGTGTTTTGTATTCATATTTACGCTCTTTGATTGTAACCTCCAAATTTTTACTTATATCGTATCTGCATTTAATAAAATATTGCCTCAGATATTTTCCGGAATATTGAAATTTAAGATGAAAGAAAAAATTTTATATATTTTTTGAGAAGGATTTAAAACTAAACTCGAAACGCTCCAAAGAGTATAAAATATCTTCTTCTTTTTTCTTTTTCTTTTTTTGGTAAGAATGTTAACATAAGGCCGACATTTTTCCAAAATCTTAAATTTACACTGAAATTAATTCTGTTTAAAACATTCATTCTTTGCCTCCATTTTTCCGACCCTTGAAATAAAACCCAATCCGATTCCCAATTAGGAAACCCCCCCCTTTTCACAATATATATATATATATATAATATTAGTTATTGTAGATATGGGAAATCTGCTATTTGGGGGTATTTAAAGGAAGGGAGCGGAAGGTAACGCGATTAGGAATGTATCTTTCCACATCAGTTAGAGGAAACAATTGTTCGCCCCCCGAGAGCAAAGGCTCAAATTTCATTTGAATAGAATTCGCAGCATTTACGAGAATTTTCGATTTGTTTACAAACCAATACGAATAAATAAAGTACAACAAAACACCAACCAACCAACCGCGTATAAATATATTTCTATGCATCAACGAATTCGCTGCTGGTAAATGGCTTCACTTGATCAAACAAAAGCGGTGGTTTCTGCCTTGTTTGAAAGTATTTGGTCTTGAAAGGATTTTTAAGGGTCTTCGATATACGTTTATTTGAGGATTCAATGGCCATAGATTTGGTTTATTTAAGAGATTTAAGGAGTTTCTCGAAATCGGATTTAAGAAACACAAAAAAGATCGGGGGTTCGAACCTCAGCACATTAATTATTTATTTTATTAAATCCTCAATAATTACTTATATTCTCGAAAGAAGTTAACTAAAATTAATTAATTTAGGTAAGCCAAATAGCTCCGATAGAAGGTAAGTTATTTACAATTTACCCTACCATAAAAACTGTGAGGGTAAATTAAAATGGTGGCATCATACCCAATTACACATAAGTAAATAAATTTAGTAATATTTAAAAGTTGAATACATTCGCAATGTTATTCTTCAACCATAACAATAATGATTGGGTTTGTTTAACTTCCTTCGCAACATCAAAGGTCATATGAGGGGATCTACAGCTTTACGTGGGATCCGAACCATGGGTCGCTACATAATCTGGACGCGAAGAATGGTCTCCCATTCAACTACTACCCAGACCCAGTGTCGCTTAACTTCGCTGAGCAACGGGAAGCGGTGTATCAACATTAGCTACGACATACCCCGTTCTTCAACCAAATAGCTACAGGAAATTGAAATGATAGTGAACAATTTGACCTGTTTTCGATTTGTATTTTAGTATCAGGTACAGTAAGAAGGAAGGTACAGTTTGGTATATCTTATTTACAAGACCCAAATTACGTACCAACACTCTAAATCAGGGGTTTACACTAAATAAACTATGTCACAATTTCAAAATATTTCTAACTGCGTCTAGGCGCGAACAATAGGGAAACTAACGTATTATACAAATGAAATGTTTAATTTCGACGCCTTTATAACGGGTGTGTCATAAAAAAAGGGTACATTTTAAAAAGGCTATAAAATCAACATTTGTTATTTAATTTTAATAAAACTTCTACAAAATAAAACATATGTATTTATCTATATGCAAGCAAATTTTCAGACTAAAATATCAAATAATTCAAATTCTATCAACATTTAACGAAAGAGTATGATTTTTCTACTTAACATGCAAAAATTATTAAACCTTTTTAATATTCTTTATAAAAATTATTTTTAACGTAAAATTTACCTGAAATTATTAAAAAAAATTTCGAAATGCTTTCCTTCCATTTCAATAACTTTTTTTAATAATTTTTGCATGTTAAGTAGAAAAATCATACTCTTTCGTTAAATGTTGATAGAAGTTGAATTATTTGATATTTTAGTCTGAAAAAACTTGTTTGCATAGAGAATTTTATAGATAAATACATATGTTTTATTGTGTAGAAGTTTTATTAAAATTAAATGAAAACTGTTGATTTTAAAGCCTTTTTAAAATGTACCTTTTTTTATGACACCCGTTATATTTCAAACATTTATACATAGATTAGAAATATTTGAAATATCCAATAAACATTTCAAAGTAGTTATTATTCATTTCAGAAAGCTAAGTTCATTGTGAAATGTTGAGTAGATGTTTCATATATATAACCAAACGTCTAGTAACACTTGGAGTAGATAGTACAAAGGTAGAAGAACAAGAGATTTGCAGGCTCTTTAAAAGTGCTTCAGTTCTGTAGAAAATTAGAACAGGTTCCAGCAGTGAGGTAATCCATGTTGAGTTGGGAAGCGATCGTCGAGGCGAGCGGAGTTCAGTAATCGTGCGAAGATCGAAGAGAGACTGGATGGAGGGTCAACGATCAACGAAGACAGAACGAAGCGGGACAAGCGGGAAGCAAAAAAGTCAGGTCAGAAACGGAAAAGAGAGTTAAAGACCTCGGTCGGGTGAGCCGGTAATCTCTGTTGGGGCGGAGAGCGAGCTCTCCAATCTAGTTTACTCCATGAGTAATTTTATCTACTCAGAGGAGTTAGATAAACTCGAACTATGAACCATGAACTAAGCGATGTTGAGGCCACGCACGACGTTCCCTGATGTAGCACTATATCTCGTTTGAGTGATGTGCGCGAAGTGGCAACCAAATAAAGCCTATTTACGTCCATCGAGTAAACGTATTTGTATTGAATTAAGAATAAAAATACTGATATTGATTTATATGAATTGGTCATGAAAATTACACGAAAACTCCCGCGAATGGTATACATACATCCGTCTTAGCCAATGATTGGATATTTACTGAGAGATAATGGCGCCCTTATTTCCGCCATTTCAATACGGTGAATGGGCAATTTTGTCTGTCTGTGGTTTCTTCTCACAAATAACCTTCGCTAAATCTCTACACTAAAAGTTATCGGCGTCATTTTCACCGATTTTATAGAAGTATAAAGATAGGAAGATATAGAGTTATTGTATATAAAAATATGATCGGCAGAAGATATTAAATGAAGTCGCGAACGAATTCGAGTAAAGTTTTTTAAAGCGAATTTTGCGTCAACTTTGTCGCAAATTTTCAAGGATAGACTTTTTGAGGCAAATTCTTCTTACAAATTTAAATTAACATTAAAGCGCAGAGTACGTGTACTATGAAATATCTATCTGCAGGGAGTAACAATAATAATAATAATAATATAATAATAATAATAATAATAAATAGCTGAAGTGTCAAAATCCTTAAGTTGTTGATAATGAGGTTTCTCGTTCCTCCTCCATCTTGCTCTCCTGTATTAAATTTCCTGATGTTTCGTTCATATACTGTGAACATCTTTAGAGTTTCCTTGTCAGTATTTATGAGAAGCCTTCAGCATATATAGGTGTCGTTTCGATCCAAGGCGAATCACTAACAAGAAAACTCTAAAGAAATTCATAGTATAAGAACGAAATGTCAGGAAATCTAACCTACCTTCGCGACCAGAGGTATTTTACGTGTTAACCCTCCCACAATCGAGGTAATGATCACCATTTCATTCATATTATCCAGTGCAACGCTGGGGTCCCGTCGTAACGTAGTGATTAGCGTTCTCACCTTCAATTCAAGAGGTAGTAGGTTCGACTTCTGATGGGAGTAACGTTACATTAAGCAAAATCAAGCATGTTCATGCATAATATAATAAAATGACCTTACAAAGAATGGACGTATATAATACAAAGATTTATACCAATATTAATATCAGACTTTGTTCTACGCATTACAATTTAAAATGACGTGTATTTAAAACAGAAAGGTTTTATATAAAGTTTGGTTGATTGGTTTATTATTGGAACCAACACTAAATCTTCATTCAAAACAGAGACTGATGTTTTTTAAAATATGATGATTTTGGGATGGTAAAAGAAGGAACGAGAAGTATTTGTGGCTATAACTTTGGACTTGGCGAAACTGCTGACAGAAATAAACATAGTCTCTCACTGGTGATAACAGCAGTCAGTCGGGAGGGCCAGAAACTGGCACACTGCTCAAGCCAGACTAATGCGGCTCACTATATTAACTTCTGTATTATTGATTTATTACCAGCACTATCGACAGTCGAACTCACGACCTCAGTGTGTTCCCCTTCCCTCTTTGGTTGATGGGGAGACAGTACTACCCACTCAGCTACGGGTTCGTTTTTATTCAAGTTTATTTTGGTTTTGTGACTGACGCCCATACTCGAACGCGAATTCACAACCTAAAGCGATCTAGTGATTGGATCAATATACGTTCCTCGCTCCCAGCGAGGAGTAAATAAATAAATATCACCAGGCTTCCTCAAGGGGGTAATCTTATCTTTTAAATGAACATAAAAAAGAATCGGGAGGGAAATTCTTAGAAATTAGTTTTTAGTTTGAAGTTAGAAAGAATTGGTGTAAAGTATTTTCATTTTTTCTTTAAGCGATTTATTGTGGACTATCCTAAACGCGGGAGGACAAGATATCTATTGTCTTAAGGAACGGTCGAACGAAAATATATATAGTTTTGGTTTGTAGATTGAGTTTCGAAGTTAGATACTTAATAATAGAAAAATTGGAGGGGGGGGAGATAATCGTTATTAGGGAAGTCATTCTTTAGAAAATTTTAATATTTTTGAGAGGATCACTATATATATATATATATATATATATATATATATATATATATATATACTGATTCCAAGGCCTTTTGTATTTTCCAATACCTCAGGGAATATATATGCTTGCGTGCCTATATATATATATATATATATACAGGGTGTCCGTAAGTCTGGACCGCATAGGGAAAAATAATAAAATTACAAAATAGTCCAAAAATTTATTCATAATCTGTTCAAAGTGTCCGCCGTTGTGTCGCACACATAGTTTGAAGACGCAATCTCCACTGCGACAGCACTTTCTGAATCACAGTCGCAGAATTTCTTGACAACGCCTCCACATGCGTGCTTTAAGGTGAAAATGTTCTGAAGTTTGACCTCGTACACTTTGGCTTTCAAGTGGCCCCACAATAAACTCCAGTGTAGTAAGATCATAATAAAAATAATAAAAATAATAATAAAATAATAAAAAATATATATTATAAATAATTTTTGGACTATTTGTTAATTTTATTATTTTTCCCTATGGGTCCAGACTTACGGGACACCCTGTATATATATATATAATTATGTGTGTGTGTGGTGTGTGTGTGTGGGTGTGGGTGTGGTGTGCTTAAACCAATTCATTATATAAGTGTTATTTATTCGATCGTTAGTTTTGGTCGTTTGCTTTTATTAGGTTAAAAAGTAATTTAAGTAAGTAATGGTACGTGGTTGCTCGAGCGAAACGAATACGAAGTCATTAGTTAAAAGGCATTAATTACCATGATTATTATCATTATTATTATCAGTAGTAATAGTAGTAGTAGCAGCAGCAGTAGCAGCAGCAGCAGTAGTAGAAGAAATATAGTTTTGGGTGAACTAAATAAAAGTTGCCTTCGAATAAACATAAACCGAATATATATATATATATATATATCGGTGTCCCTTAAGTGGGGGTAAGTTTTCATATGTAATTTTACACTGATTTGTGGGTCACCCTGTATTTCGATAAGCGAAGTAGAATTATTGACTTAAATGACGTTAAATGATAACTAGTTACAATTTGTATTAAATAATTAATTTATCTTTGAATATAAATATTGTTTGGAGCAACAAGTTGGATCAAAGAAGAAGAATTTGAAAAGAGTTTCAGCGTTCATCTGTCAGTCGTTGGCATCCGGAACCTGTTATACAGACGAGCCAAGAAAGGAAAAACACACAAAATGGTGTCCAAGATGAAAAGAAAAACTTTTCTCAAACTTTTTTTATTTATTTCAACTCCTCTCTCTCTCTCTCTCTCTCTCTCTCTCTCTCTCTCTCTCTCTCTGGTTTGGTGTCTACTAAGTCCTTTTTTCGGTAAAACGCTGAGATTACGTAATTAAAAAATCTTTACATCCTCCCCTTCATATTTATATTTTTATTCTTTTTTTTCAATTATTGGATTATTTAATACTTTCTTGAAGAATATTCGCTTATCCGTTCCCCTTCCAAGAATAGTTTCGAGACGAAATATTTTCTAGTTTTAGTGTAATCAAGTAAAATTTAATTTTGTAAATGATATTAAGATTTTTTTTTTTACTGTAAATAGCAATTGCCGTAAAATAATGCTTCAAATTTAGGGGTAAAAATTGCTACTAATTACTTCAGAGTTTGCATCAACAACAAAAACGGGAAAGAATTGAGATACGTGGAAATAAAGAAAGAGAGATATATAACACATGATTAGGAGAGGATACGCTGATAAAAATTTCCTATAAATTCAATAGATAAACTTAAATTGTTTTAATGAGTGGCTGGTTGCGCATTATCGGTTTGTCATTTGGCTTTCCAAAATGGCGTTCCAATCACGGAACCGATAATGAAAAAAAAAATGAATCCTTCGATGTCGTAATGTAAAACCTATCAAAGATTCTATCTTATTTTAATGAGAAAATATGAATTAAAGTGACTTAAATTTCCTTTGAAAAGAGAGGGTTGGGGTTTTTTGTTTTTTTTTCGGGTCCCATAAAAAATGAAAGCAATGCTTCCACGAGTCTTTTTTATCTCTTGGTTAAGACGTAACAAAAACGCTTTTCCGTTATCGTAGTTATTACGTCTTAATTTAGGGCATAATAATAATAATAATGATGATGATGATGATGATCTAGAGATCTACAGAAGCTAAGGCTAACAAAGACCCTAAGATCCACTCTAAGGTTAGCCCGAGAGAAAGGAGAGAGTAAGGGGTTAAAAGAAGAGAATAAGGGGTTAAGTAAGTAGCAAAACCTATCACTCGTGGATGATGATAATTGTTGTTTAGCCTCCTCCGTAGTATCTAAGGTCGTGTGACGGAGGAGATCTACAGTAGGATTCGAACCACGGGTCACTACATCATCTAAATGCAGAACGGTCAACCATCCAACTCCTGAACAAACTCAAGATCGCGCTTAATAGCAATGAGTAAGGAGGGCCAAAAACTGGCACAGCGGTCAGGCCAAATGAATACAGCCAATGGTGCTAACTGCCGGATTAATATTACTAACATCATCGGGAGTCGAACCCCAAACTTCAATGTCTTCACTGCGCTTATAGGGAAACGGTGTTATTCACTGAGCTACGAGCGCTGGGCCAAGATCATTTAACTTCGCTGTTCTAAGTGGTATTGCGACATAGCCACGGCGTAGCATGCGTAGGGACATTTAAGGGAGTAATTATTTGCCGTCTTTTAAGGGGAGCAATTAGCAGTTAGCGGAAAGAAGTCCCTGACAATGAATGAAATCGTCTGGCATGAGAGAATAAAATGATGGCATGGTAGCGCGGGAGCTAAAGAGTAAAAAAAATGTCGTCAAATCAAGGAATATTAGTTAATCTACTTTGCTTTCAGAGTTTGACAAAAGCACTTTCAAATTAAGTTACAATAATTAGTAATAATTACTGGAAGGTCGCTTCTCTTACGTCGGAGTTAAGGCATAAAAGGACTCGCAGTATTCCTCAGAAATTCTTACAAAAATATAAAAACTTACATTATATATATATATATATATATATATATATATATATATATTATATATATATATATATATATATATATATATATATATATATATATATATATACCTTTCAACCTTTCAAATGTTCCGTGCGATGATTCCTCATTTCACGAAGGTCAAGCTTGTCGCTTATATATGTTACAGTCAAAGTGTGTAACCAGCCATTTCGCTTAATGGCTGAAACTTTTAGTCATTTCGCGAAATGGCCGTTTCACGTGGTCATTTCGCGAAATTACTAAAATCTTCAGCCATTACGCGAAATGGCTGAAATTCCACCTCGGTCATTTCGTGAAATGGCTAAAATGACTTTTGTCATGAATTCATAGAAATAACAAACATCACAATAAAATTGGAAACCTTTATTTAACTAACTAAATCTGCTAAAACATACATCCACAGGTCTGTTCAAATAAGTGAGAAACACTCTTCAAATACACGTTTGAACACATTTGAACATTTGAACACATTTGAATTTGAATTTTCAATATAGAGGTTTTCAAATACTAACCTGGCCTTCAATGTTATTCCGATGTCCGCCATTGAAGGCCCGGTTAGGTCAACTGTATGCCCTTGACAATTGGTTAGGTTAAGTCGTGTCATTTTCGTTAAAACTAACGAAAATAACACAACGTAACCTAACCAATTGTCAGGGCATACAGTTGACCTAAACGGGCAAATGATCTTGTACGAAATGACCAAGGTGGAATTTCAGCCATTTCGCGTAATGGCTGAAGATTTTAGTCATTTCGCGAAATGACCAAGTGAAACAGCCATTTCGCGAAATAACTAAAAGTTTCAGCCATTACGCGAAATGGCTAGTTGCACACTTTGACTGTAACATATATATATATATATAAGAAATATCTGAAACATTGAGAGCCCAATATAAATCAGTTTTCGATACCTGACATAGATCCATTCTTTGAAGTGAAATTACAAGGAGAGTGTATAACAGACTTTGATTTTACCCAAGAAGATGTAGCGAGAGCTATAGGACAAATGAAACCACATTCAGCTGCAGGTCCGGACAATTGGAACGCATTATTGATTAAAAACTGTAAAAATGAAATAGCTACACCTTTATACTGGATATGAAGAAGATCCCTAGACACTGGGGAAATACCGAGCATTTTGAAAAGAGTAAACATTGTGCCTATATATAAAGGAGGGGATAGATCTCAAGCAAAAAACTATAGACCAGTGTCATTGACGTCCCACCTCACTAAAGTATTTGAAAGAATAGTTAGAGAGAAAATTTATGATTTCTTGGAGACACTGGAAAGATTCAACGAAAATCAGCAGGAATTCCGATCAGGTAGATCATGCCTATCACAACTAATAGAACATTAGAACAATATCCTAGATGCACTGGAAGGCAATGATAACTACGATGTCATATACACAAATTTTGCTAAAGCTTTTGACAAGTCTAATCACAGTATAATAGTACATAAAATGAAATATATTGGAATAACAGGCAAAGTGGAAAATGGATCTACAACTTCCTCAGAGAACGTCTACAGGTCGTCAAAATTCAAGGTATATCATCTTCAGAATCGGAAGTACGCAGCTCAGTACCACAAGGTACAGCACTGGCCCCACTCCTGTTCATTATCATGCTAACAGACATAGACAGCGGAGTAAACAGCAAACGTATAGTAACATTCTTTGCAGACGATACAAAGATCAGCAGAAAAATCAGCGATGTAAATGAAGTGGAGGCCTTGCAGAGGGACACGAACAAAATATGCAAATGGTCAGAAGACAACAACATGACATTTAACACCGAGAAATTTCAGCTCTTGAGATATGGTAGAAAAGAGGAACTTAAACAGACTGCATATTATGCTCCAGATAGACAGAAAATTCAGAGAAGCATGAAAGCGATCGATCTGGGGTTAATAATGACCGACCGATGATGCGAAATTCGAAAGACAAAATCAGATAGCGGTAAATAAAGCAAAAGGAGTCGCGGGACAGGTACTAAGAGTAAGAACGTTTAGAAGAAGGGACAGGATAGTAATGATTCTCCTGCTAAAAACACTGATTATACCAAAACTTGAATACTGCTCAGTTTTGACGTCCCCATATGAAAAGGAAGAAACTGATAAACTAGAAGAAACGCAGAGACATTTCACAGCAAAAATTGATGGCTGCAAAGAACTCAACTACTGGGAAAGACTACGTAAACTAAATCTGTACTCCCTGGAAAGAAGAGAGAGGTACACCATAATTTACATATGGAAAATGATCGAAAAACTTGTACCAAACCTCAAACTAAACCCAATTACCATTCAAACAACACTGAAAAATAGGAGAGGCAGGATGTGTAGTGTTCCCAAATTAAAGGCCCGACAAGGGACCTCCTCAACACTGAACGAAAATAGCTTGGTTGTCAGGGGGCCAAGACTTTTTTAACCAGCTTCCAAAGGACCTTAGAAACGTTACAGGGGTCAAAGTTGAAGTCTTCAAGAGAAAACTAGAGGCCTGGCTGAGAACGGTACAAGATGAGCCGCGTGTACCTGGCTATGTACAGTGGAGAGCGCAAGAAAGCAACTCGCTCCTCCACCAAACCAGACCTAGAGGCGGGGCCACCAGCTTGACTTTCGTGTGAGGAGAGACTAACGCACGAAACAGCAACGAGGTTAACGAGGTATATATATATATATATACAGTATATATATATATATATTAAGAGAGGCTGCTCAATCGTGGGCAGAAAACAAGTATTTCTAAATAAATTAGTACAATATTCGTACTTATTATTACTTAAATAATGGTTAAAACTAGTTATAAGAGCTATGTCTTTTAAACTTAGATATTACACTATTTCATTATCATATTAATTGTTATTAACATCAGTTGTTATTTTTTATTATGCTACTATTATGTTACTATTTTATTATGTTACTATTATGTTATGTTTATTATGTTACTATTATGTTACTATTTTATTATGTTACTATTATTTTCTACATATTTCAATTTCAAATTCGCTTCGAAAATACCGACTGGTATAAAGAGGGTTGACAAAAGTAAATAGACACTTTTTTTTTTTTTTTATCCTCAACATTTTTTTACTTGATTATAAAAGTCAATAAATAATAAATTAATTTAATCAAATATATTTAAATTTGTGTTTATTTACCCTTTGTATTTATTGATTTAACAAATTTATTATTATTTATTGACTTTTATAATAACATCTAAAATTTTTGAGAAAAAAACAAAGGTGTCTATTTACTTTTGTCAAACCTCTTTATGTAAAACTGGCCAGCGTCCGTAAATTTGTGGGTAACACCGTTTCTCTTAAGCAGAGTGAAGACACTGAGGTCGGGGGTTCGAATCCCGGTGATGCTGGTAATAATAACGCAGGAATTAGAGTAAGGGGACAGTCTCTGACCCCCCCCCCTCTCACCTGATTGATTATTATTATTATTATTTGTAAAAATGTACTATAATTTTAAAACACTATTCCTTCCTGTAAACGAAATAAAGACACTGAAGTCGGGGTTCGAGTCCCGATGATGCTAATATATAATAATTCGTGAGTTAATACAATGGGCCGCATTAAATAACCTCAGCGCTGTGCCAGGTTCTGGTTAGCATCACTGATTATAATTATTCGATCTTTCAACTACGTAAAAACAAATACAGTTAAACACGGCGTTCGTAACATCAGTGAATTCAAAATTTAGAAGATAACTTATCTGCTCCTTTTCCACTAAAGTAATTTTATGGACGTTATCTCTTTTGTAATAACAACACACACTCGTCAGAACTCCATCATCAGCCAAGTATCAGATACGAAATATTTGCCGTTAGTATTGCATTATTATTAATATGATAATTGTGTGCGATTCTTATATCGTAAATATATATATATATATATTACAAATATGTAATAAAGTAAAGACGCGTGATGCATATATTTATTATATACATAAAATAATACGAGGATAAAAACTGATGGAATGTGGCAGATGGATTTGTATAATAAATACGTTCACGACGTTCAAGATGGCCGAAGAATAAGATTGCGTTTTGCCTTTTTTGCCGTTTTTAATAGGTAACTTTTTATGTTAACGTAAGAAATTCTTATTACTTTGCCTTTCAAAGCAATATTTGTCTCCTATTTAACGTAGGTAGACCAGCCATGAGTGGATCCTGGCGTCCTTGTTGGTCTGAAACATTATAGCATTATACAGGGTGATTCAAAAGTCAGGTTACATAGGGCTTTTCTGTTTCTTTGCAGGTAAATGAGTTATGAGATGTTATCGAAGGAGGAGCGCATTGATGTGATATTCCTAGCTGGCTGCAAGTGCATTGCCGTTAACGGTAGCCATATCGAACATGTGATGTGACTATTCCCCTGTATCATTACATAATACAGTATTTCCCTATGTAACCTGACTTTTGAATCACCCTGTATAACAATTCATTCTGTAAAGATAACTGATACAGATTCTTCAATGAAAGTTATCAAAATTTAAGTTTGAACGGTATTATATGAAAATATTGATTCATTAACCAAGTTTCATCGTATTTTTAGTACCTTTTCAAAATTTCTAAATATATTTTGACAAGATATTCCGTTTTAATTTAGAATGTAAATACTATTATTATAGGCTTCAAATAACTCGTACTAAACTGTAAAAAAGTTGTTCCATATACACAGACCACCGTTCCCAAAAAAAAAAATTTCTATTTGATCGAATATATTTATCATGGAACGATTTTGGTCAACATTATTTTGTAATGTCGAAGTAATTTATTCCAAATCGGTCTAGAAAGGGAAGTTGTTCCATACAGAACACCGTTCCTAAATATTTAATTGTTCCATTTGTTGGAGGGGGCGATTTTATTTGTAAAACGAATGGCCATCATTGAAGCCGTTCGAACAATTTCCCTTTCGGAACCAATTTTGAACCAATTATATCCACATTACAAAATGAAATTGATTCAAAATTGTTCCATAATCGGTTCAGATGAAACAATTAACTGTTTAAAAAGGTGGTCTGTATGAAACAACTTTACTTTACAGTGAACCGTAGATAGAAAGTTATTAAAAGATAAGTTTGAAGGGTAGTGTGTGAAAATATGATTTATAAACCAAATTATATTGAATTTTAGTAAGTTTTAACATATGTACACATATTTCGACTTAAGGTTCCATTAATTTAAATGGTAAATACCATTATTAAAAGTTAAAAATGATTCATAGTCATTTTATATGATTTCATAGACTAAGTCTTTGAAAGTTGAGTTTCAGGTAGTGTAATGGAAATGTCTGAATCATTAACTAAATTTTATTATACTTTTTGTATCTATTTATTATGTCTGCGTATATTTTGACTAAACATTTTATTAATTTAAGATGTAACTACCATTATTAAAAGCTTATAAAAAATTTGGGTATGGTATTACTATTATAGGGTACTATGAATTAATTTAAACATTTAGTAATGGTATTTAAACCTTAAATTGATTGAATATGTAGTCAAAATATTAAGAAGTTACTAAAAATACAATCAAACTTGGTTAAATGAGTCGGGCATTTCGAGACACTATCCTTGAAACACAACTTTCAGTAACTTTCAGTGTGCAAAATAATTTTAACTTTTAATAAAGTTATTTATATAAAAAATTAATACAATATCAAGGCAAAATATAAACAGAATTATTAAGAAAGGTATTAAAAATACAATATAACTTAATTAACTAATTAATTAATTAACTTAATTAATTTAATTAATCACTTTTTCATACCTTTTTAACTTTACTATTGAATAACTTTCATTCTATGATACTATCAATTAGTTTTTATTTTTAATAGTGGTATTTACATCCTAATTTTTAATAATGGTATTTACATCATAATTTTTAATAATGGTATTTACATCTTATTTTTTAATAATGGTATTTACATCCTAAATTAAAAGAATATCTACTATCATAAACTGACTTGGACCAGTGGTTCTCAAACTTTTTCTCCCTACGGTTACTTGAGTTGCTTTACAGTGCTTTGTGGACCCGTTTTAGAACGGTAGCTAGTCCACCCTATTGCATAACATATCCTTAAAACTTTCGAGGACCACAGTTTGGAAACCACTGGTTTAACCTTGTCACGCATTGATGTCAAGAATCGTTATTCTTTTGCGCTTTATTGGGTTGTTATAGAGCAGCGGTTCTCAAACTTTTTCTTCTTCTGTACCCTTGAATTCTTTCACGGGATTTCCTGGATTTTCGAGAGAGATAGACGATTTTTACTTTCTTTACGACCGTGTGACTCGTGGCCGTTTGTTAATCGTATATAAAATTGAAAGGGTTATATTTTCAGGACCCTTCGCGTACCCCGTAAGATTCCCTCGCGAACCCCAGTTTGAGAACCACTGTTAAGAGTCTCAATGAAAACAATAAAATCGATTCTGAATTAAGTATAATTATATTCACTAGATATTGAGGGCTGAGCAGATCTGTAAATGAGTCATGTTAATCTGTATAAATTCATACTGGGATTTTTAAGGTATACAGGTAAGGGAAAATATAATTTTTACTCTTTTTTTGTTCATATTTCAAGTTCCATTCCACGTTTTATCTGATAAAAATTCGTTTATATAAACAAAAGCGTTTCATTTAGTTTTTTATGCCTGTGTCTCGAAGAAGGAGGGTTGATGGTTTAATAAACTGTCTTCCCCCACCCTTTTCAGGTGTTTTTAATTTTTCTGTCTTTCCTAATCTACACCTCTTTTCGTTCATTAATAAAGTTTAAAAGGTTCATCGCCATAATTGCCTTTGACTCATTCTTCTTTCATTCGAACATAATGTGGTATTTCTTCTTCAGTGAGAATTTTACTTTCATTCAAGATAGTTATCGTACAGTAAGCCCCTCCTACTAAATCAATGCGTATCGCGGAATTATTTCATCAGCGCCGTCACATCATCTCGAGATACATCAAGGTGTATTTTTTATTCCCTCAACGTTCAAGCGCCTAATCCTATTTGTAATACGCTCTCCGTAAAATAGATGGCCAAACACTTCATATAATGTATGCAGTATTATCATTAAAAAGAGTTCAAGTACTTTTGTTTTAAAATAAAAATAGAGAGAGACCCTTTGGCGAATCCCATTTATGAGTAGCGCCGATGAGACAGTCAAGAGCCAATTTTGAACATTTATTCAAAACGAAACAAAGTAAACAGTGTGAGTACCGATTATGAAGTCTTCATCATTGCAGAATTTGCATATTAATACGTTATAATTTTTATCCTATGATGAAATTTAAAGTTCAAATCGACAGATAAGCACCCAATTGCAAGAGAATGACCAATGTTTTACATTGCGGTGAAACTATTAATTAATTTCCTACGATTCAAAATTCAAAATTCAAAAGCTTTATTCAGAAAAGAATTAAAATGACAGTTTTACAATTTTTAGATATTTGATATGACATTAATATATTGACAGTACTCTAATCTGAATATGCCGCTGGAAGCATGGAGGCTTTTTAGTCAAAATTAATGGCATTTAGTTTATTTATTACATAAAAATAGTGACAGTGGCAAGTGATAGCAATAGTGATAACAAAAAAAAAAAAATAAAAATAATAATAATAATAATAATAATAATAATAATAATAGCAATAATAATAATAAATACAATATAAAGTTTACAAAATGTTACATAATTTTAAATTAAATGATTTATTGTATATTTAGTAGAAAATAAATTATATTTAATAAAAAATATAAAAAGAATAAATTACGAAATTAAAAGTGTTTAATGAAATTAATATATTTTAAAAAGTAAAAGAATTAGCAAAATTAATTTTTTAGGCCCTTAAAATAAAAGAATGATAGTTCACCTTTTTGTAAGTGGCAATTGATTAATTAACGGCTGACATTATTCCCCTCTTAACTATTAACTATAAAAAATAATTATAAATTTAATTAATTAAATTGGAAATATAACAGATTCAAAATTTTAATTACGCAAATTTGTATTCTTTAATTTCAATACTGTGTTAATTTTGTTAAATCAAGTAGATTGAGCAGAATTTAACAGACTCGAGCACCTACAAAAAATAGAAAATAACTCTCGACCTCGTTTGAAGTGTTATGAGGAAAACGAGTTGAAATTATTATTGGTCCTTACTGAGCTACCAGACGTGCGATGAATCAAAACAAATTGCTGCTCACGTAGAGTAATGCTTGTCAAAGACATATTCACATTCAGAACCCGGTTCGCATTCTATCGCTTAGGACTAAATACTTTAAAAATATAGATACGGTAATTGTATATTTAAATACAGTTAACGATTACTGCATCAAATAAAGAGACTTTTCTTTATACGATTTGAGAAAATGATAACAAAATACGAGTTAATAATAATGATCTACAGGGTGTCCCATAAGTCTGAAAGCATAGGGTAAAATAAGTAATTCATGTTTTTCCGTTTAGGCAAGTGCCCATGATGTCTTTGAGTAAGGAAGAACGCATCCAGGTAATTCTGCTCGTAGGAAATCGGAGTCAGAGGGAGGTCGCTGAGGAATTTAACAGATTGCATCCGGACCGCGCGCCGATAACACACAGCTGTGTCGGCAAACTTGTAGCAAAGTTCAGGGAAACGGGATCCATAGGAGATAAACCACGCAGTGGACCTCCGAGGACATCCACCGACGATGACACAGCCGCTACCATCCTCGCTCATTTCACAAACAGTCCCCAAAAGTCTCTTCGGCGTTTTTATTGCCGTTTTTATCATTTTGCCTTATGGTTCCAGACTTACGGGACACCCTGTACAGTTTCTTCCCCCATATAATTTTATAGATCTTCAACCTCGCCTGGAGTAACTTCAAAAATGATTTATTATGCGATCGTGGATTAGAAAAATTTGTTGTACTTCTGATTAATGGTAAAAACTTGAGGTAAAATTCGGAGGGTTCTTTTTTTTTTTTTTTTTTTTTTTATTCTTCAGAAACATTATATCTTAAAACCTTTTAAATTACTTATTTTTTCAATGATCATTTGTACTGTTTTTTTTCTTTCCTTTATTGAGTTTTATTTCGGTTCTTCTTCTGCCATTTGTCTGAAAGTAATTTGATTTTTGTCTTGTATTTTGATTGATTGTATTCCGACTCGTAAAACTATTTTTAATATTGTGTTTAAATTAAATGTAGATATAAAGTAGTTTTGGGTGACAAATTAGTATTACACGCACGCACCGCGCGCGCGCGCGCGCACACACACACACCACACACACACACACACACACACACACACACACAGAGGCTGCTGTATAAAACCGCGATATTTTTATATTTTCAGTAGTCGATGGCGGCATTCAACCTAATCTAAACATAATAAACCCAACCAAACCTAATCAAACCTAATCTAACGTAAACTAACCTAACCTTCATTAGATCTCTTTTTCATGATATTTAATGTTTTTTTTTTAAATTGAGGTCAAACTATGACGAACATCACTAACGTCGCTATGCGCGCACGTTCCTGTATGTGTATCCTAAAGATCATACACACACACACACACACACACACACACCAGTGTCAGTAAGTGTCAATCGATAAATCAAACGTTAAACCTTGAAATATCATATTAACGAAGAGAAATATAAAACAAATATCTAAAATGAATTAACCTTTTTAACTTTTCCAACGATAATGCCGTCCTTTTTAAGCAGACCAAAACCATCAAAAAGACCACGAATAACAGTGGAATTTGGTGTGTTTCATTCATTTTGGTCTGATAAACATTCTTGTCGGGAGTTGAAAAAGTTGATGCTTTTTTTTCTCTCTCTCTTTTTCCTTTTTGTATTTTTTAATATTTTTGGTCTTTTAATGAAAGATTGAAGTGAACCCTTTTGCTTATATATATATATATATATTATATATATATTATATATATATATATATCCGTTTAATGGTACTCTCGTGTTTGCTAGATAGATGAATATTAAATGTTCATTGGCTCGAGTGCAGGGGGGTTAGCAATATAAAAATATCACTGGATGCGAAAGTTTTATGTTTCACTCTGATGGAGAAGATTTTTGTTGTCAATTTTTATCCTGTCGCAGTCTAATTATCAGTGCCTGCGTCTCCCAGTTACGGGTCCGGGTTCGAATTCTAGAGGAGAATAAATTTTGCAGATATATATATATATATATATATATATATATATATGTGTGCGGGTGTGTATGTACTGTATAATTACATGATTTTTGCGGGTGAACTTAAAAGAAAGATAGCAATGATCTCCATTTTGCAAGAATAATACTCATGAGTGAGTTAAGCGCAATTTACTCAAACAACTCGTCTAAAATCGATAGAAATTCACCTTTCACTCCCATAACTAAGAAGCAAAACGCATCCTTCCTTTGTATAAAGTAGCAAACTCGTTGTAAATACAATAAATAGAAGGACAATCCCGTAGAGTTCTGGTAAGTCTTGCATTGCATGCATGACGCCTCTTGAGGCAGTCCTGAACGAGGTGAATGTAAAATATGGCCCTGTATTCACTCCCCGCCCCCAGCCCCCCTTCTCGCTCACACTCGTAAATAAAGTACGATAGGAGGGAGGAGACCTTTGGTTCATGTAGGAGCCAACTGGTGAAAATCGACACAGGACGTATTCGAAGCAAATTTATAGTTGTTAGTAAACGAAGACGTATTTCTTAGCTTTATTTTTTGACAATAATGGAATTTCGTCATTTCCAAATGTGTTGTTGTTGTTGATTTAAAACCTTTCATGACGTTAATAATTATAATTTATTAATTTTGTCGTGTTTTTAGTTCCTTAATTATACGTATCTTCGACTTAAATCATCCGAGTTTTGTACCATTTGTATATGCGCTTATATGAATGTAGCAAATTACATCCTACCCCCCCATATATATATATATATATATATATATATATATATATATACAGGGCGTCCCAAAAAAATGTATACACACTTTAAATAATTATAAAGGCAGTGTTTATTAAAATACATTTCATTTTCAAAATGTAATAGAATCTACAGACATTATTTAATTGTTTTGTCAACGCCTGTTTTCAAACTGACGTCCGTTCTGGTCCAGGCACTGCTGATAACGCGAAGCAATGGAATCGCAAACATCACGAAACATTTCGTTTGGTATTTGTGTGCATTCTCGTTCAATGGCTGCTCTCAATTCAGCGACTGTTGCAGGTTTTATAGCGTAGACTTTGTCTTTTAAGTATCCCCATAAAAAAAGTCTAGTGGTGTGAGGTCTGGTGAACGCGGAGGTATTCTACGAAACCCCTTCGTCCAATCCACATCCACATCGTGCCAAGTACCACTCGCAATACTCCACTCTTCGGTCCGGATCATCATCTCTTCATTAATAGCATGGACTAATCTTGGAATGTAACTTTTCCATTGACAGCGCTTCAAAATGCGTTGGACAGACGATTCTGAAATTCCTACCTCACGACTCGCTTGCCGCACAGATTTTCTTGGACTTTGGTGATACGTTTCCAGTACTCTTTCTTGCTTTGTGGGGCTTGTCGATGTCCGTGGTCTTCCGGAACGCTTCTTGTGGACATTCTGAACAGTTCCATCGGCTTCAAACTTATCTCTAATTCGAGTGATGGTAAGTCGCGTTGGTGGATCTGTTTGAAACTCCCTCCTAAACTGTCTTTGCACTTCAACTGCGTTTTCACACTTCCAGTAGCATTTTAGAATGAATTTCCTTTGTTCAAAGCTTAGTCTGACTGCCATTATTAATTCTAATGGGTTTAACTTGGAAAGAAAGAAACATCAATTGAGCTATCAGCTGTTAAAGTGTGTATACATTTTTTTGGGACGCCCTGTATATATATATATATATAATTTAGTGGTGGACCGGCTGTCAGTTTTTCAACATCTGCGGATGCGGATTTTTAATTTCAATATCCGCGGATGCGGATGCGGATATTTAGTTAATCTATCAATATAATATAGAATTATGAATATATGACATAATTTTTCAAATTTCGTGATATTACTATTATGACAGGCAATGCATAAGAATTAAAATTAATATTAATGTTTTCATTATGATAAAAATAATAACTTCCTCAAGTTTCAGCCACAGTGGAGTACCCACAGCGGCACAGGCAGTGTTTGTTGATTTAATGGTATTTATATTTTGAGGTTTATATATTTGTTTGTTCATTAATAATTAATACTTTACATGAAATGTGCGTGACTGGGCCTTATAAACTACTTTATAAGCTAATTTAATTGTAAATTGCATAATTTATTAGAGGTAATATCCGCATAACATCCACAGTCAGAAGTGCGGATGCGGATGTTAGAAATGATGCGGATATCCGCATATGCGGATGCGGACATCCGGTCCACCACTAATATATATATATATACACAGTGTGTGTGTGTGTGTGTATAAGGTGCCCCACAAAAAATGTCCCTATTTCTAAATAAATGTTCTGAGCTACAAAAACGGAATCTAGACACAAAAACAAAGGCAAAGGTACGTAAAACGTAGGAGTTTATTAACCTTAATTAAACAACATGTGAAGTGTAATCACCATTTTTTTCTAACATAATATTCAACCTAACACAAATGTTTGACATAATTTTTGGAAATAGCTCAGCTGTGATGTTGTTGGTTACCTCATAAACTTTGGTCTTTAGGTTTTCAAGTGTCTTAGACTCGGTAGAATAGATTCTGCCTTTTATGAAACCCCACAAAAAAAAAGTCAGGGGTTAGGTGAGTATTGTGGGCATTCCACTGGCACGGAAAAAAAAAATGCTTCCTCAAAAAGTTGCGAGTTTCACAAGTAGTGTGTGGAGGTAATGCAGTTATTTCTTTTGCGGGACAAACTAATTAGTTAATTAGTTGTGGTAAGTAGCAATCTTGTAGCACCTGACGATATGAGTTTTGCGTTACCGTGACTGCTTTTCCAATTTCATTCTGAAAGAAGTAGAGACCTACTACACCATACCCCCCAACATTGACCCAAATGTTGAGTTTAGCAACACTACGTGGAAGCTCTATTGGAGCGCCAGCGTGACTTCCCTATTAACGAAAGTTTTGCTTATTAACCTCATTAGACAGATGTACACAACACTCGTCACGAGTCGTCAGTGAAGTGGATGTGTTTAAAAAATCAGGATTTTCTGCTAGCTTTGCAAACATCCATGTTGCGAATTCCATTCGTTTTTGTTTTTGAACATTAGTCAATGAAGCCTGTGAATGAATTTTGTAGGGAAAAAGGTTTAATTCGTTATGAAGTATAAGACGCACAGATGTTCCTGAAATACCTACTGTACTTCTGCTGACAAACGTCGAATTGACTTTTGCGGACTGCCCACAATAATTTCATGAACCGTATTTACGTGTTGCACAGTTCTTGTGGATCATCGCCTACCACTGTTACCCTTATGTTCATTGCTTATATTTCTTTTTGCTTGAAATTTTCGAATAATTCGTAATATTTTTCTTTCTATTGGATAGATCTCTGCATCCATATTCTCCGCAAAAGTTCCTCTGCACCTACGTCACAGAATTTGGTACTGAACGAGTTTGACTTCCTGTTCCAGCTGCAAACGTAACATCACTGTTTGAGGGTTCGGCCATATTATTCCGTCTAGACTAAGTCCTTAAGGAGACTTAGTCAAAACTAGAGAAATGTTTAATTAGACCTAGGCAAAATTTACAATAATTTCTCTCCAATCGCAATATTTTTATTAAAATAAGATGTTCTTCAGTATATTTTGGTATTTAAAATTCCCGTTAATTCCCGAAACAGAAGAAAGAAGCATTAATAATTTTCAGCAATAGGTTTTTAAACTTAATTTATTAAAGCGAATATAACTTCCACGTTTTTTACTAATTAACTTAATATTTTACTCACACGTGTCTAATAAGTCTTACTATATAACTATATAATATAATAATTACACTCAAGAGCTTAAGGCCAAATTTACCCTCATATAAAGCTAAGGGTTTATTTTTTATGGTCCACCCTATATATATATATATATATATATATTATATATCATTTACTTTATCACTTATTTTCTCCTATCAACCACTCTGTATAATTAGAGACTCAAAATTCTCTCTCTCTCTCTCTCTTCTCTCTGCTCTCTCTCTCTCTCTCTCTCTCTCACGAAGGTGCTGGCGTGGATAGTGTTCGGTGTACCGCGACAGTCGTTGCCGATAGAATAGACAAACTGAGCGCGTTTAAGGCTCCTGGGCCAGACCAGTTCCTCCCAGAGTGTTGCGGGGTGCGCGACCAGGTGGCTCCCCACCTGGCTACTCTTCAACAAATCGTTGGAGACAGGCCAGGTGCCTGGTGACTGGAGAGAAGCCAACGTGACCCCTATCTTTAAGAAAGGGGATCACGAAAGTCCAAGGAACTATCGTCCCATTAGTCTCACTTCAGTTGTAGGTAAATTATTAGAGGGGATAATAGCGGACAGGATCGTTGACCATTTGGATTACTACAAGCTGCTTGGGGACTCCCAACATGGGTTTAGACGGCATAGGTCGTGTCTCACCACTTGCTCGAGTTTTTCCACGTCAAGTTGAGTGAGTATGATAAGAGTAGGGCGATTGATATACTTTATCTCGACTTTCAGAAAGCCTTTGATAAGCTACCTCCCCGCCGGCTAATAACCAAAGTGCGCGAGCTGGGTATCGGTGGTGAAGTAGGTAGGTGGGTTGAAAACTGGCTGAAGAATAGGCGGCAGAGGGTCGTAATTAAAGGGGTTAGTTGGGGTTGGGTCTCGGTCACTAGTGGGGCTCCTCAGGGTTCCGTTTTGGGGCCACTGTTGTTTATCATTTACATAAATGATATCGACGGTGGCATCGTCAGTCGGATAACCAAATTCGCTGATTCCACCAAGCTTGGGGCCAATGTTGGGACGCCCGAAGCGATCAAGCAACTGCGTGTGGACCTAGGTAGGATAGGAGAGTGGTCCGAAAAATGGCAAATGCCGTTTAACTTGGGTAAATGCAAGGTGATGCACATTGGCTACGCCAATCCCAAGTCGGACTACTCGATGTTGGGGAGTAATATCGAGGCGACTGATTTGGAAAAGGACTTGGGTGTGCTAATTAGCAGCGACCTTAAGTTTACCAAACAGTGCGTAGAGGTGGAAAAGAAAGCCCAGAAGCTGTTGGGTTATATCAGGAGGCAATTTCAGTTTCGGAACAAGGAGATTGTGCTCTCTGTACAATTCCCTGGTTCGGCCGCACCTGGAGTATGCTGTGCAGTTCTGGTCACCCACCCTCAGGAAAGATATTGAGAGGCTGGAGCGAGTGCAGGCGAGGGCCACAAAGTTAATCCCTTCCGTTAGGCATATGGGCTACAATCGACGGTTACGCGCCCTGAACTTGTTTTCGCTGGAAACTCGGAGGCTGCGCGGTCAACTGATCGAGGTTTTCAAGTTCTTACGCGGGTTCAACGATGTCGATTTTAGAAGCATGGTTAGTTTAAATGATAACCCAACTCGCAACAATGGTTGGAAGTTGGATTTGAAACGGTTTAGGACTAGTGTGTGTGGGAATTACTTTACCTATAAGATCTGTGACACGTGGAACAAGTTACCTTCAGAAGTTGTGAACAGTTCCTCTGTGGATCATTTCAAGAAAAGGTTAGACCAAATCTTGCACACTATTTGAGGGTGCAGAAAATTTTCCATGGCACCCGTTGCCATTGGCACCTCCTCGGTATGGGCCGCAAGGCTTTTTGAGGTACTTCTTTTCCTTGTAACTCCTCGTAACTCTCTTTCTATCTCTATCTCGCTTTTCCACATATGCACACAACAGCAACTCCACTTACTTCCTCTACGTCCCTAAACTTTAAACACCATTAATAAGAATCCCATCTATAGTTAATTTCAATCTGAAGTTGAGCAAACAGCGTCTGAACCCAATTTTGGACGTAATCCCTCAATATATAAAATCATAAATAAATGTGAGGGACTTCAGCCTTCCTTAAACTTAACAATGCAGATTAAACGAAAACCAAATTCATTTCAAGTTTTCACATTTACATACAAAACTTCTCTCTTTATTTTCATTTCAACTAATTTTTATAATTCAACAATTTGCATGTTAAACTTTTTGCTTAACTTCTTTTATAAACATGTAAATTTACTTTAAAAACGTATGTAAAAGCATGCATATATATATATAATATATACACACGGTGGGCCGAAAGTCTGGATCCATAGGAAAATATTTATTTTAATACATAAATTACAACAAATGGTAAATACTTAAAATGAATATCAACTTTAACTCGTAAATGCGTATCCGTGATACTGTACAGTAGTTCGTACTCCAGTATAAATACTCAAATACTTTTTTATTTCAGCCCAGAAATGGCTTCGAATCTAACAACAGAAGACCGGGTAGAACTTGTGCTCATGTACGCGAGACAGGGCGCTACACACAGAGAAGTTGCTACCGAATTCAATAGAAATCATCCTGATAAGCATCCAGTAACACATGCGACTGTTGGCAAGTTGTTTAAACGTTTCAAAGAAACAGGAAGTGTACATGATCGACGGCGTTCTGGTCGTCCAAAACTGCAACTGATGAAAATACCTCTGCAATGGTATGTGAAACTTTAACGAATAGTCCAGTAAAGTCAACAAGAAGATTATCAAATGAAACACACATCTCGAGAACGTCAATTCGAAGAATTATTAAAAATCATAAATTCCATCCCTACGTGTCTCGATGTCAGAGGCCGCCAATTGAGCATTGTTATAATTTGTGTTTATACTGGAGTACGAACCACTGTACAGAATCACGGATACGCATTTACGAGTTAAAGTTGATATTCATTTTAAGTATTTACCATTTGTTGTAATTTATGTATAAAAATAAATATTTTCCTATGGATCCAGACTTTCGGCCCACCTATATATATATATATATATATATATATATATATATATATAAAATACCGAGACAGATGTACCTTCAAGAATAAAGATAAAAAATGTAAGCATTTATTTTACAGACTAAAATCCCACTTTTGTTTACGTTATTTGAGAATACCGTAAATATATATATATATATATATATATATATATATATATATATATATATATATACATTCAACTGCAAAGAACACGCAGTATAAACAACGTAAAGAACGACGCTTGTATAGGAGATATTCCGCGCAAGACGAGAAAGAGAGAACGAAACAAATGAAAAAATGAGGTAACCACCCGGGAATCGAACCCGGGATCTTCCGATTGCCGGTCAGATGCGATACCATTACACCATTATACCATTACACCATTACACCATCGCATCTGACCGGCAATCGGAAGATCCGGGTTCGATTCCCGGGGTTACCTCATTTTTTCATTTGTTTCGTTCTCTCTTTCTCGTCTTGCGCGGAATATCTCCTATACAAGCGTCGTTCTTTACGTTATATATATATATATATATATATATATATATATATATATATATATATACAGTATATCGAAAACTTTTAAAACTGTTTTTCCATTTTTATTCAGTATATCAAAACAAATAAAATAAGTTTTTTATTTAAATAAAATACTTTTTTTTTTTTTTAATAAAATACTATTTTTTTTTAATTTAAAAATATTTATATTAATATTATTTTAATGATATTAATAATAGTAATTGTAAAAAAATTATTAGTAACTTTAATAAAATTTTTTTAGGCTTTCTTTTAAAGGTCCGAAGGATATTTCTTTCAATTAAACAAATTCTTGAATCAAACATAGTTACTGTTTTGTTCATTTTCAATACAACACCAACAACGTTTCGTCTGTCTACTTCAAACATTGTCAAGGAAGTGATACATTTCTTAAAAATTTAAAATAAAAATAACATTGGAGTACAGCTACATAATAATAATAATAATAATAATAATAATAATAATAAGAAACTTATGTGAAGTTAATCACATTTACATAATAATTAAAAATTAAAAATTACAAACTTTTGCTTATAGGATTTTTTAATAGTTAACTGGTATTTGAATAGAACACTTTTAAAAAGTTTAGTATTTCATTGTATTTAATATTAATTTCTGGCTTAAACTTCATTTAATATTAATTTCTGGTCTAAATTTAATATTAATTCCTGGTTTAAATGATTAAAAATTATTCATCTTTTTCGTAGATCATAAAATCGTTCAATTCGTTGTAAAAAATTTGAAATTATTTAACATTTCGTTGGTTGGTAATTTTCCTCGTTCAATTTTAGTGTATCTATAAGTATCTCGCTTGATCTGTATTTGTGTTTTGTTGCATTCTTCTAAGCAAAACGCTTAGGATCCCTTGATAACTTTTTTTTATAGCCAATGGCGCTGTTTCATCCGAAAGATATTGAAATATTATTGCATTTTACCTCATCTTCTTTCCTGCAAATTTCAATAAAAATTTTATGATATTTTTATGTTAATTAACTTGTGTTTATGTTATATTCTTCTATTCTTTCATTTGTTTATCATTCTTAATTTCATTCTTTGATGAACCACCTCATGTATAATTTCATATTTTTAATACATTCTGTGTATACAGAGGGTTGACAAAAGTAAATAGACACCTTTGTTTATTCCATAGATTTTGATTTGATTATAAAAGTCAATAAATAATAACAGATTTATTGAATCAATATACTTAGAATCGTGTTGATTTTCCCTTTTCATTATTGTAAAGGTGATACACGTTCTGCCATTCCATTAATGAGCTTTGCCATTTGTCCTTGAGGACAATCATCGTGGTGTGTATTTACTTTTGTCAACCCTCTGTATACATTATCTATCATATGTAAATCTGTACTTCTTATATTAGTTCTAAAGCGACACTGCTTCCAGTCAATCAAGGAAATTAAGCCATATTGGGTCTGGGTAGTAGTTGGATGGGAGACTTTCCTGTGTGGGCAGATGTTGCGGCGACCCAAGGATCCCCTCAGTCATATGCCTTTAGATATTACGAAGGCGTCTTTTAAACAACTCTCCAAACTCAAACAAACATATCTATTCTAAAGACGTAAATTTAAAAAAAAACTGATCACAAGAAGTGTCCCAAATGTCCCAATCTATTTCTTGTTCACTCCTTACGAGAAATAGATTGGGACTTTTGGGTCACCCTGTATGAGGAAATCTGTACTTGACAGATAATCTCTTCTCTAGTTATTGATAGCTATATTTTATATAGTTTCAAAGAAATTAATTACGACACTCTTTATTAACGTTATTCTTAGCAAATATATTTCGAAATTTAAATTTCAAATCTTTTCATTAAATATTTCAAATAAAATTTCCATATATTAAAATCAGAAATTGAATATTAATATAATATTTCTTTAAAAAGGAAATGCATAATTAAGTAATAGTAGTAGTACGAGGTGTTCATAAAGTGACGCAAGTGAATATGGTAATGACGTCACCATATTTATTTGCGTGACTTTATGGACACCCTGTAGTAGCAGTAGTAGTAGTAAACAAATTCACATGACGCAGTACGTCCAAATTTAATTTTTAATAGCCTCGTGTGTGTATATATATATATACCGGGTGGACGAAAAAAACCTGGACACTTTCGTTTTTCCTACAAATTTCAAGCTAGTCAAGCTAATACACCCAAATTAGTGCAAGATGTAGCCAATAGTACAGTTATCATGTGCTAAAAATTTCAATGGAACTCGTACAAAACTTACCCTATTGAAATCGATGTTGTATTGCCCCCCCCCCATTTTCTTGAATTACGGTCAGTACTCTCCTTTTCCACTGATCTATGGATGACTTGATTTTGTCTTGGGACACCATAGGCCAAACAACCTCAATTCTTTGTCTAAGTGCTTCCAGGTTTGAAAATGGTTCTCTGCGACCATGGTACACCAATGACTTCAGCTCATTCCACACGAAGTAATCCAGAGGATTTAAGTCAGGAGAATTTGGTGGCCATTCTTCACTTTTTATGAATTCACGAATGTTCGCCATCAAAAATTCTTGGGTTGCCTTGGCTGAATGAAATGGTGCAATGGTGCATTGTCTTGAACAAAAATAAAATCTTCGTTCGGGTACAAGTCTTGGCATTCTGGTAAAAGTTCTCCGAGGTGTTCAATGTAATTTTGCGAGTTCATTTTTGTTTTCTGTGGATCAGTAAAGAATAATTTGGTTTTTCCATTGTAAGAAACACCACAAGGTACCATTAATTTCTTGGAAAATCGTGAAATTGGATGATAAAGACGGTCTAGCGGGATTTCCGATTTTGAAGTTAATGCATTGACTCGGTTGTTTTGTCGATTTGTTGATACAGTTAATGTAAAGTCGGACTCATCTTGAAAAAACATGCGTTTAATGTCTGCTAAATTAAATTTCCTGTACAAAGAATTACACCTTTCTAACCGTTTTCCCATGGCTTATTTTGTTATTCTGGGGGGCACTCAATCTTTTAAAAGATCTGATTCCTATACTTTTCATTATGTTTTGGACGCTGTTGCGCGAAATATTTAAATTAGTCGCCATTTTTCTCTGCGAAAGATGAGTACCAGGATTATTTTCCTGCGCCAACGCATGCTCCTCAACGTACCTTTCGTTTTCTCGAGTCCGAGCAGTACGCGGATGACCGCTGCCACGTTTACTGTCAGTTGACCCTGATTGTCTAATTTTATTTATTATGTATTGTACTGTACTTCTTTTCCAATTTTTTCCCGGAAATTCCCTAATTATTTTTCTAGCACTCCATCCCTTCTCGGCAAAACACGCCTTTATAACAGCTAAAGCTTCTTTACTTAAAACCATTACGATAGAATTTTAATTAACACCACAATAAAAAAAGAATAAGAAAAAACATTCCATCAGCCAACACTTCTTAAAGAAATCTGACACTGCTAGCCTACCAATTCGCCATGTGGCCACTTATCATTGTCTTAGGTGCGCATGCGCAAACTGCTTGTTTTGTAGCGAACATCTGACACATCCAAGGGCGTAGTCAGCTTCACAAAATCTCGCTGTTTGTTTCGTCAAGTTAAATTTTTTATAATTAAGAAACGACCAAAGGTAATTAGCTGAGGTTTCCAGCACATGATAACCATACTATTGGCTACATCTTGTACGAATTTGGGTGTATTAGCTTCAATAGTTTGAAATTTGTAGGAAAAACAAAAGTGTCCAGGTTTTTTTCGTCCACCCGGTATATATAAATAAATAAACGTTATAAAAGACAGTAAATAAATGAATTAACATACTTATATCGTATGACTTTTAAAAATCTGATACTTTAAAAGGTTTGTACAGGGTGAGCGAAAAGTCCCTGTGCACGTGTCCACTTCCAACACAGTGCATGCATAGAGTCACTACACTTCCTGCAAGTGCACAGGGACTTTTCGCTCACCCTGTACTTTTTTATCCACTGAAATAAAAGCATAAAATTTTTACTGTACCTTCTCTACGCATGGGGAATTTCCTCTCAGCTCACGATACTTACACGATACTTTCGACGGAAGAGTCCTGTCCAACAGGTTTACTGCGGTTTATGATAAAGGAATATCATGGCCACCACATCACCAGATCTAGTAACCCCCGTGACTTTTATCTGTGGGGGGGGGGGGTATTTAAAATGGGATTATTTAAAATGGGGTTATTTAAAATATAGTGTTTAAGTACAATCCGCACAAGAGAAGAATTCAAAGTATTGACTGAACAAGAAATTTCTCAGATTTCAACAGATACTGCAGAGTACTGCAAAATTTTGTTGTTGGTAGGCAAAGAGTTAATGAGCTGACAGCACATCAAGTAGAGCAAGTTTTGCACTCGGGGACTAATTCCCCATGTGTACAGTAGAGGAAGTACAGTAAAATTTGTATGCTTTTATTTCGGTTAAAAAAATACAAACCTATTAAAGTGTCAGATTTAAAAAAAAAAATATCATCCGATACAAGATATCAATTTTCCGGATTTTATTATCTGGACAGTGTTGTAATCTTTCGAAATTTGCGAAAACCAATTAAGATCTAAATCCTTTGGTTTAGTTGCATAGACATAAGTTTTCAGCCTTCTCCAAAGATAGAAATCTATTGGTGTAAAGTCGGTGACCGGGTAGCCTATGGAATGGAGCCACAGCATCCAATCCATCTTTCCGGAAAGGTCTCGTCGAGGAAAGTCCGAACACTTACAGCGTATTGAGGTGACGGGGTCCCTATCTTGCTGGAAGATCAAATTATTCAAAAGGTTTCGATTTACGCATGGAATGAAGAAAATGTGAATTATCTTCAAACATGAAATACTGCTGACAGATGGGCATCGAAAAAAAAATGGGCCATAAATTATTAACCTTAGGAGAGTCTCGCTCGTGTTTTCTCACTTTATGGAGCTAATCTCGTCCCAAAATTTGATAGTTATACTTGTTAATTTTGCCACTGACGTGGAGAGTAGTTTTATCTGAGCTACATACCGACCTACAAAGGTTGAATCCATTTTCATCAAATCCAGCAGCAATTCAAGAAACATGCCAGTGAGTCCACCAGAATCGTCGTGCAAAAGTGTTTGAACTAAGGAAATTTTATAATGGTATGGATGAAGCTAACATTGAATTCTTTGTATAGTATTGGTATCATATCTTCAATAATGACTGTATTTGTTTCATATCTATAATAATAATAATAATAATAATAATAATAATAATAAGATTAACATATACTCTATTTCTACTACTAGTTAATTCGTATATTTACGAGGGCCACTCAATATATTTTGACCCACCTTTTTTTTTTTTTTCCAAGTTTCCTTGTAAGTTCCAAAAATTTTGAACACAAGTAGTTACATACCTTTTTTACAAGTTTTTATTTTTCCACATAGTCTCCATCCTTTTCTACGGCTTTCCTCCACCTCGAAACAAGGGCCTTTATTCCTTGCTGGAAAAAGTCCGCTGAGTTCCGCTGGAGTCACCTCTTAGCCTCCTCAACAACCTCATCGTCACTCTGAAACTTTCTTCCACGAATAATATCCTTCATTGGCCCAAACAAATGGAAGTCTGAAGGTACCAGATCCGGGCTGTATAGAGGGTGGGGTAACACAGTGAAGCGCATTTTTGTGATGGCTTCGCTTGTTTGCAAACTGTTGTGTGGTGTTGCGTTATCGTGCAAAAGAAGGACGTCTTCCAGTTTTCTCTCCGGTCGAACTCGGTTTATACCTCTCTGGAGTCTCTGTAGGGTAGAAATATATGCCTCTGAGTTGAGTGTTTGTCCTTTCTTCATAATGTCCACCAGAATCACCCCTTTCATGTCCCAGAAGATGGTGGCCATAACCTTTCCTGCAGAGGGAGCCATTTTGAACTTTTTCTTGCGTGGGGAGTCTGCGTGATGCCACTCCATGGATTGGCGTTTTGTTTCAGGTTCAAAGTGGTGTACCCAAGTCTCATCCCCAGTCACAATTCGTGAAAGGAAGTCATCCTCTTCTGTCTCGTATCGAACCAACGACTCGGAAGCAATTTCTTTTCTTTGGGCTTTGTGATCTTCAGTCAGTTCGCGAGGAACAAACCGTGAACACACTTTTGAGTATCCCAATTGCTGAATTATCGTATTCACACTTCCTTCACTAATTCCTAACTCCAGTCATAGCTCCTTGTATGTGACGCTCCGATTTGATCGAATGATGCTGTTATCACGTTGCACAGTGTGAGATATCACAGCCGATGCCGGGCGACCGTTGCGTGGCTCATCATCGAGGCTGACTCTCCCTCTCTCCGATGATTTCACACGTTTAGACCAGCGTCCAACCGTGCTTCGATCAACAACAGCATCTCCGTAAACGTTTTGTAGACGTTTGTGAATATTTTCAACTGTTTCCTTCTCTGCGGTTAAGAACTCAATAACAGCTCTCCGTTTACGATGCACATCACTGTCAGACGCCATTTTCGAAACTGCGTTAACCATCGGTTTTATACAAGGGCGTTTAAAAGCGGTTTTATACAAGGAGGGGAGGTTCAAAGTGGAAAAATCCGGTTATGTGAAGGGCAGAAAGTTCAAACTTACGACCCAAAAGACATTTCAGCCCAATGGCATATTATTTAGCTAAGAAAAAACGGTGGGGCAAAATGTATTGAATGCCCCTAGTAAAATAATAATAATAATAATAATAATAATAATAATACACATTTTCTGTCCTTCTGTCTCAATTTCTGTCTGTCCGGCATTTTTCTCGGAAACCGCTCAACGTAGAGAACTCATCCTTACACCGTTGAAAAGGTCTCTTTTCAGGGACGATCCTAAAGATACTTATTTTTTCGTTTTCGCATGCGTGCGCGCATGCGCAACTTTTAAACGAAGCCAAATAGAGAAAAAGTTCATAGAAGGAAAAAATGTTCCTTTTCGTTTGTCTAGGTGAAGGAGGGTGTGGGGAGACGGTGTCAGTCGGGGTATGGGGGTGGTATGGAAGGTGTAGGGGTGGTGTGGGAGGTGTGGAGGTGATGTGGGACATATGGGAAACTTCAACCCGTATGAATTACATACAAAAATGCACTTGGCTTCCCAAGTATAGGTTTTATTGTTAAATCATGAAGCAGCTCTCTCAGTTTCACGTGAAAATTTCTTGCAACAATATTTAGCCTATGTTCTGGTCTTTAATAAGCTTCAATGCTTTCAGCGATTTCAGTCCCTCTTGGATTACGATTAAACGTAATAAATAGACCCGGCTTCCCAAATTTTCTTACAACTGCGAAAGCGTCTTGATAATTCTGCTGCATTGCTCTCGGGATGCCTTGATAAAGACACTAATTTGACCGCAGATATTTTGTATTTCTACTCCTAAGCCCGTTTTTAAACATGGACAGCTTTATGTAGCTTTTTCTAGAGTGACAAGTCTTGAGTCTGTTACAGTGTTTGGTGAAAGACTAACTAGAAAACCTGTATTTAAAGAATAATATTGCAGTAAAGATACTAATTTGACCACAAATGTTTTGTGGTCTTTCGCTAGTTAATCGTTATCTGAACATGACTTGTATTATCATTAGGGGTGCACCGATTAATCGGTATCGGCACCTGGCATGCCGATTATTTTCCTAATATCGGCATGGCCGATTAAGCCAGGTGCCGATACCGATTAATCGGTGCACCCCTAATTATCATATATTAAGGGTTAATTTATATAAAACAAATAGTCTAGTTGGCGATATTACTTGTATTATTGTAACATAACGGAAATTGTAATTTATTGTATTAGTGTAATATTATAATAATTATTTTATAAATAAATTTATAAATGTAAATAACAAAAAATAAATATATTCACAATAATTTAACGACCTCACAATAATTTAAATTCATTATCTAATTTTTTACTATTAGTTTATTTATGTATTTGAAGTAAATTACTAATTCTTATTTATAATTTATATACTGTATTATTAATTAATAATAATACCTATCAGTTTTATATTTAATTAAGAGCCCAATGAAGTCTAAAGCTTAATGGCCAAATTAAATAAAATAAATAGTCCAATTTTACATCAAAATTACTAACAACAAAAGCTGCAAAATCCATTTAGTTTATACATAAAATGTATTCAAATTAATTGAATTTAAGCCTATTTCGCATTTTCGACAGTCGACTTTGGCATCCCAAATTAAACGGAAACACGACGTACGTACAGATTTTTTGGGACTTGACCCCTTCTCCCAAACATTCGAGTACATGTTCGACGTCTTGCAGTGCAAAACATGTTTCCCTCCCCCCCCCATCGATGTAACTCATGAAGTGAGTCATTCTTCTTAAATCCACCTGTACAGCGACATTTCCGATGGTGGATGCTTTCTACTTTTTCTTAATATTTTTAAACTGTTATTACAGATTGTTACATGGCTAACCATAACATAATGTACATTGTCGCTTCTCCTCTACAGTCGCCATTTTTGTTTGGTGGCGATCATAGTTAATATATATGTCACTGTAACACCTTTTACCCGTAACAGATATATATATATATATATATATATATATATATATATATATATCTATATTATATATATCTGTTACTGTAAAAGGTGTTCCAGTAATATTAGTGTTCCCTCATAACTGGGGGCAAACTGTCCCCCATATACCGTCCTACAATGAGTAAGAAAATTGCAGGGAAAGACATTTTTATTGAAGAAGTTCAAAATAAATAATATATATGTCACTGTAACACCTTTTACCCGTAACAGATATATATATAATATATATATATATATATATATATCTGTTACGGTAAAAGGTGTTCCAGTAATATTAGTGTTCCCTCATAACTGGGGGCAAACTGTCCCCCATATACCGTCCTACAATGAGTAAGAAAATTGCAGGGAAAGACATTTTTATTGAAGAAGTTCAAAATAAAATTTATGACTTTAATTATTGTGATAAATTACTAAAGAGATCGGTCTCTTGCCTTATAAAATATAATGCGAACGATGTACACATTTTTCTTTACAAATTTAAGTTTACAATATATATATATATATATATATATATATATATATACAGGGTGCTTCAAATAATTATTACCACTTAGTATGGGTGCTTAAAAAAATATATTTCAATACTGTGCATTTATTATTATTAAAATTATTATTATTATTATTATTATTATATTATTATTATTATCATTATTATTAGTAGTAGTAGTAGTAGCAGTAGTATTACATAGGAGAAGGTCTCCGGAGACCTTTTCCTCACGAGTGTAACTCACTACCACATTAGCCATTGCCTGTTATTCTACCTGCAACAAAAAAAGGGCCTAAAATAAGACATCAATTTGAACATTTGTTTTAGTTTTAATGTATTATTTTTGTAAATTTAATTTAAAATAAATTTTCTTGTGAGACCGGATTTATGGGACACCCTGTATAATATCCCATTCGCACTTGACGGTATCATTTGTTACCATTAGAGCCACGCTCACAACTACGCCTCAGTGCTAATTTCTAACACCTGATTGGTTGTATTAGATTAGAAGGAGTTGTACAACATGTTGATTGGACATTCATATTTAATCGGAAGAGGGGAAATACAATTTTTATTCTCAAAATTTTGGGTAAAAAACAAAAAAAAAAATGGCAAAATACTTATTTTATGGGATATTAAACTAAACAAAATTCAGATATCGGTTTTTCGAAAGCATTTGTCTTGTCTCGTAGCAATGGGTCTGAAAATATATAGATAGATAGATAGTAGACAGTGTATATATACAGTATATATATATAGATAGATATATAGAGAGATAGATAGATAGAGAGATAGATAGAAAGATAGAGATAGATAGATAGATAGATAGAAAGATAGAGAGAGAGAGAGAGAGAGAGAGAGAGAGAGAGAGAGAGAGAGAGAATAGACTGCCCTCTATTTGCATATATATATATATATATATATATATATATATATAAATAAAAAGCTTGTATAGATCTATATTACGTAATTTCATTTTCTCTTCCTACAATTCAAATAGAATTTATTAATAAATTTGATGAATATTAGCGAATGGTAATTTTACACTGTTGCTTCAAATTTCTGCTCAGGGAAAGCATTTGATTAATCAAAAGAATCTCGAACCATTATTTTCAAGTAAAAATAAGTTATATATATTGGTGTTTGTACATTATTGAAAAAGTGTTTTGAAATAGAATATTATGATATCTAGTTTACATCTTAAATTGAAAAAGATGTCCTTGGAAAGATGATCCTGATATTTTTGCCGATACATAATATGTTATACATTCAATACAAAAGATAATATTATATATAAATATATATATATAATTTTCTAATTTATCGTATGAAGTTAGATTAATCTTATTCCAGTTTGTTTTGAATCTTTTGAATAACTGAATGTCAGGGCCTGATGAAGCCTGTAATGCAGGGGATACCACTCTATGTGTATGTGCTATATATATATATATATATATATATATATATATATATATATATATATATATATATATATATATATATATATATATAGCACAGAACTTTCAGCTGTTACGGTACGGAAAAGAGACGACCTAAAATCCATGGAATATTATACCCCAAATGGACAGGAAATTTAGAGAAATTTTAAAGCAAAAGATTTAGTGGTTGTAATAACTGATGATGCGAAGTTTCTAACACAAAATAAGATAGCAGTAAACAGAGCAAAGAGAATAACGAGGCAGATACTGAGAACCTTTAAACGAAGGGATAGGAATATAATGATTCCTCTACTGAAAACACTGATCATACCCAAATTGGAATACTGCTCGGTCCTAACATCTCCATATAAAAAAGAAGACATTAGACAGCTAGAAGGGATTCAGAGAAGCTTCACAGCCAAGATCAAAGGGTGCAAAGAACTAAATTACTGGGAAAGGTTACGCGAACTAAACCTATATTCACTGGAAAGGAGAAGAGAGAGATACACCATTATTTACACTTAAAAAATAATGGAGAAACTAGTCCCTAATCTTACTCTGAACCCTGTAACTCACCAAACAACTGGTGGAAAGTAGAAAAGGAAGACTGCGTCGTGTTCCCAAATTAAAGGCTAGACAGGAAACATCCTTAACCCTGAAAGAAAATAGTTTTGTTGTGAGAGGACCAAAACTGTTTAATCAGCTGCCCAAAGACCTAAGGAACACGAATGGTGTTGCAGTGGACATCTTCAAAAGAAGATTGGACGCCTGGCTCAGAACAATCCCCGATGAGCCGGGCGTACCTGGCTATGTGAGGTGGAGAGTACAAGAAATCAACTCACTACTTCATTTCCTTCGTGAAATGAGGAATCATCGCACGAAACATTTGAAAGGTTAAAAGGAAAGGTGTGTGTGTGTGTGTGTGTGTGTGTGTGTGTGTATGTGTGTGTGTGTGTGTGTGTATATATATATATAGTGTATGTGTATGTGTTTGTCTGTGTATGTGTATTGTGTGTCTGTGTTGTGGTTGTGGAACGTATGATGAAAAATTAGAATGAGTGAATTATTTCCTTGAAGATGGCAGGAAATAATGAAACCGTAATTTTGTCTCCAAAACTTCATTGCTTCTATATTTTATGGGCGATTCGGAGGGTAGGAGGCACAACCACTTTGCAAAATAAAATTCTTAACGACCACTGGTTGCAATCATAAATACGCTTCCAGCCAGGCTCGTATCATGTGGATGAAATGAATTCTTTATTCATTTCATTAAGAATCTCCTTCGGGCTTCGACTGTTTCTTCAATGTTCATCAAAAAAAATTTTGAAGTTGGATAAATTTACTGAGAGAAAAAATGTTTTTCCTTTTAAGTTTTTTTTTTAAGTTTGGTTCGTTAATGCGTTAAATGTAAAAAGGAAAATGTAAAATGTAAAATGTAAAATGTATAGCTATAACGTTAGAGAAGTTACATCCAATCAATCTTCCAGTTACTTCTGTCGTAAACTGTAAACTACGATTAAAGGCTACGTTGTGTTCACAATTCAACACCATTTCCCGTTAGATCAGTGAAGTTAAACGATGATGGATGGATCTGTTCAATAATTGGATAGGTAACAGTCTTCCTTTGCGTACAGATGATGTAGTGCCCTTTAGATGGTTTGGATTCCACGTAAAGGTGTAGGTCCCCTCCGTCACATGACCTTTGCCTTTAACAAAGAGGTTAAACAACTTCAAATGTTATTATTATTATTTCAAACTGCTTCTTGTAAAGATTCTTCATCCGAATTTATGCATATAATAAAACAAATTTTTGAACTCCAGGTAGCTCTGGTTGACCTCCGCCTGCTGGCTCCTGGGTTAGGTTGAGTTGACCCCTTACCCTGTTAATGCTCGGGCTAAAGGCGATCCTTGGGACACATTCACCTCCGCATTATGGGGAAATTAACTTTCTGGTAGTTACCTTTTTTAATAAAGCAAATTCTTCACAGGCCTCATTCACATTCTCTTAAGTAGACAAGTGATTTATTATTACTAATATATATACAAGAGTTATATCTATAATAATAATAATAATAATGATAATAATAATAATAATAATAATAATAATAATAATAATAATAATTAGAGCCCGGATGTTTAGGCACTAAAAACCTTTAAAAAAGGCAGACAAATAGCCAAAATAAACATTCAAAACAGGGAGTAAATCCTTTCAAAAAGACATTTATAAATTTGCTTTAAAAAAAAAATGTTTAATTTAAAATAATAGCTTTATATAAGCATAATACATACTTATTACAAGCCCTTAATGAGCAAAACAATAGGTAATGCAAATACTCTATTAGTTACACATAACAATGATTTCACTTCAAAATATAAAGTTTAATAGAATAATACCTTTATACACGTGTAAACAATATATATATTGCAACGCCATTATAGTAAACAAAAAAATAGGTATTAAAAATGTTCTTTACACAATAATGCAAGGATTTAAATATATAAAAAAATGATTAATATAAAATAATACTATTATGCATATATATACAGTATATATCCAACTGAAATATATAACAGAAAGTAATAGGCCTATTTTGGGACTCTATTTGAATAATACTAGAAAATAATAGAAAAAAGGCAAATGAGGAAAAAAGGTACTGTCTTCTGTGAACGCAAAAATAAGCACAAAAAAAAGACATTTGTGGCATTTTGCCTAAGCATCCGGGCTCTAGCCATCAGCTTACTGATGACACAATGATGACAGTTATGAAAATCAATTATGAAACTCATTGATATAACACCGGAATAGGAGTAGTCTCAATATCGAACCCTGTCGTATTCCATGTATGCTTGGCTTCATTGAAAGTCTGATTCACGTTTATCTAATGTGACCTACTGATGTTTATCATTTAAACACGACTTGAACCAGTCTATAGAAAAGCTTCTTACTCCATAATGAGCCAAACTTGGGGGTTAGAACTGAGTGTGTTCTATTAAATCAAAGGCTTGGAATATGTTCAAGAAGTTAGCATCTGTTTACATTTTTATGGAATTCCTCAATTACAGCAATAACAACATCTTCAACAGAGGTTTTCTCTTTGAAGCCGAACTGATTGGGTAACAACATATTTTTCCTCTGTGAAGAACGCTATTAATCGTTGATGTATGATTGTCTAAAAAAAAAAAAAAAAAAAAAAATCTATTAATATTGATATCTTGATTTTTAATCAAATAAAATAAACATCGTCAAAATATAAAAACCAGTGAAATAATCTATTATTCCATTTGTCGGAACAATCGCAAATAAAGTACAGGGTGTTCAAAAAGAAACGCATCCCGAAACAGAAAGAAAAGGATTAGGTTACAATGATATATGCATTCTTCAATGGGTTGCCTTTCTTTTTGAACACCCTGTATTAACTTGAAGGTTAACCAGTCTGTAATTTGTAATATTGACAGAAGAAATATTATTAACATAAAACAAACTGATTTGTGATTTAGTTATTTGATTTTTATGTAACTAAATGAAACCGTGTCACTGGTACAAATTCGTAACGTTTCAAATAAACACATTCATAACCCTACAAAAAAAACCGTTGTTAAAGGGTTAAACATTTTGTTACACTCAGGTAACCTAAGTTTATCCAAAATAATCGGTCGTAACTTACAGTATACTCTATATTTTCGACAACTATAAAAGAAAAGTTAACTACGGCTGTTTGGCTTTAAAGGTCGATGAGTAAAGAACTGGAATTACGATCAGCTTGCATTAAAAGCTGATGTAATTTAACCCTCATTTCAGTAAATGAATAATTGCCCTCTGTCTTCTCTTTAAAACAGCAATATGATCCGAAACGTATTTTCTAGACCTCTGGGAATCATTCGCGCTTATTTACGTCCGTTCTTGTAAAGAGAAATACATTTTTTTTTTTCTCCCGACTCTTAATTTGTTTGTTTGTTTCTAACAATTAAAAATAGATCTCAAGAGATTGTTTACAAAGGGAAAAATGTTGTATTCGATTGGTTTTTCTACTATTACTATTACTGCTACAAGTAGTAGTAGTAGTAGTAGTACTATTACAGAAGTTACAGGGTAACGAAAACCCTAAGGCTCACTCTAAGTTAGTCAAAGAAGAAAGTAGAAAAGAATGAGATAAAAAAAAGAAGACAAAGCCAAATAGTAGATGACAAATAGTAGTAGTAGTAGTAGTAGTAGTAGTAGTAGTAGTGAAGTATAGAATCGACAAAGATCTTCCCCCACCAGCCACTGATAACAGAAAAAAAAAGATGAAAGAAGCTTTATAGATAAGAAAAAAGCATAATGAAAAGAATAGCTTCAGAGTTCATTCACACCATGCGTACACTTATTTCGTGTACCCAGTCACAGTGAGTATACTTTTCATCTGGGAAAGCGAAACTAAACGCAGAGACTTAGGCGATGTTTGAAAGCTGCCAGTAACCACAATCCAACGATGTTCCTACTTGTCCTCACCTCTCCACCGGGTGCTTGCTTCTGCAGGAGTCGTTAGTTCCGCTTTCCAAGGGCGGACTACTTGGGAGTGTGATGCTCTCCATGACTGCTTCTTCGTCAGGACTCCTGTCTCCTGTACAAGGAAGCATCTCAATGGTGAAGAGGTGAGGACAACGATGGGTTTACTTTCCCGTGTGATAAGTAGGAACATTGTTGGATTATTGTTACTTGCAGCTTCCAGGAACATATAATATATATATATACATGATACTAACATACTATGTGACATTCTTGACTGCCCTTGTGTATTTTTATTTATATGTTCCATTAGAAACTATCAAAGTTAAATTGAAAGCAAATTGAACCTTTCATTATGCATTTGCTTCGTAAAGTCGATAACGTCTTTAATGTTTTAAACGCAACTCTCCCTTTGCCTTGTTTCTTCTTTGTTAAATTTAGTTTTCTGCTTGTCTGATAATTTATTTATGATCAGAATAAATTAAGTATACAGTGAAAACCTGAGAAAACATTCGGGTGACTGGCAGTAGCCCGGAATTCTTAATGCAAAAGTTCGGAAAATCAAAGTAAAATTTATCTTCTTTTTCTCCAGAACCCTACGTTGAAAATTATTGAAACGTTAAGTAGCCTTTCTCTGTAAGACGACAAGTTCTCGTATTAAGTTATCAGTTTTAAGTTTTAGAGGTACTCCAGTTGAGGGTCAACTGGAGAAATATATTATGTTCTTCCCTTGTCGTAAGTTAAAACACTGTATGCAATATATTTGCCCTGTACTGTTCCGTATGACTTTATTTTTCTAGCTCTGTAATAGTTACTGACACACACAGAAGATAGTAAATTTTTTTGTACTATTTTTAGACTAAGGTTAACAATAGTGGACAATTTTTTGTTCTATTTTTAAAAAATAAATTGCTTATTAGACTTTTAATAGAGCATACAACCACATGTAAGTGATTTTTGTAGGTTAGGTATGTTAGGTTAGGTTACGTTAGGTACGTTAGGTTAGGTTAGGTGGATCACCTGAAGATCAGGGCCCCCAGCCTTCGTTAGTTACCTTATAAGGCTATCTAACCAAAATATCACGACTTAACCTAACTAATTGTCAAGGGCCATACAGTTGACCTAACGATTGGTTAGGTTGAGTCGTGATATTTTCGTTAGTTAGCCTTATAAGGTTAACTAAATAAGGCTGGAGGCCCTGATCTTCAGGTGATCCGGTTAGTTTAGATTTATTTGGAGCCAAATATGGATTTCGATTAATATAATTAATCGCCCAAATATCTGAATATCTAACGAGTCTATACGCTACACGAACTAGTCCCATTTTTAACTATTATTTATAGATTTATTTACAATTTCTATTTAATAAAACCACTTATTCATGGCATAAAATGCTATTTGGAATTTATTGGTTATTTTATTTTTTCAAATAAAACAACAAAATTGCCCACTATTATTAACTTTACCTATTTTTATTTGTATAGGCCTACTCTCCCTATTATTACATTTATACTGTTCTACCATGCACACTGTAAAACAACTTTTGGTTAAAATACAGAAATTGTTTGGTGTCAATATATTGCAGGTGTATCTGTAACAACACGCGGTTCACGCTTCTGTTTTCATAAAATACTCTACATATGTACTGGAGTTGTACACTTTGAAGTCCAGTCACAGAAGATTTAATGAAAGGAAAAACTGAACGTATGTTATTGGTATTTATATACCTAAGTAAACATAGTTTTCTGTAGAGAGACTAAGCGAGCTTTACGCGAGTCAAAATATAGTGTTCAGACGGTTATACGTGATTCACTCGACCGTAAATCGAGTTAAGTGATTTACTAGTGGTGGCTATTGTGCCCTTCCTTATCCATGATCATGACTTCGAATTTTCAAACTTTTATTCAAAAAAGAATACAAGTGACGGAGTTTTAAAATTTTTAGATATTTGTTATGATATTAATATATTCAGAGTAATCTCATCTCAATATGCCTTTGGAAGCATGGAGGCTTTTTAGGCAAAATTAATGGCCTTTACCTTATTTATTACATAAAAATAGTGAAAGTGGCAAGCAATAATAACAGAGACAACAAAAAATGCTGTATATTTAGTAGAAAATATTACATAAAACAGTGAAAATGTCAAGTAATAGTAATAGTAACAACAAAAATAATAATAACAGCATCAATAATAATAATAGTAAATGTTGACTACTGAACAACCTTTATTGATAAAAGAAATATAATACTTTTACAATTTACAATGACATAAATAATTGTAAAACTGGACTATTTATTTTATTGAAAGTTTACAAAATGTAACATAATTTCAAATTAAATGATTTATTTTTTATTGTACAGGGTGATTCAAAAGTCAGGTTACATAGGGCTTTTCTGTTTCTTTGCAGGTAAATGAGTTATGAGATGTTATCGAAGGAGGAGCGCATTGATGTGATATTCCTAGCTGGCTGCACAAGTGCATTGCCGTTAACGGTTGCCATATCGAACATGTGATGTGACTATTCCCCTGTATCATTACATAATACAGTATTTCCCTATGTAACCTGACTTTTGAATCACCCTGTATAGTGAGCAAAAAATATATGCTGCTTTAATAATAATAATAATAATATGATAGATTATGAAATTAAAGTTGATTAATGAAATTAGCATATTTTAATTAGTTAATTATAAAATTGATTACTATGATAAAAATGGCAGTAGTGAACTTTAAAAAAGTACTTCATTAGCTCCTACTGATGTATGTGATTTGCGAAAGACATTTAGCGATGAAGTCTGCCTGATATACATGAGGATTGCATTCCATTCGTCTGCTCCTTTGAAAGGGAGTGCATTTCCTGCAGTTTCTATTGTATATTTAGGTTTGTGTATAAAATCACTGGGCAGTCTGGTGTTATAACGATGGTGTATTTGATTGGGGGGAGTGATTGCTCTTTGAATTTTTGTTGATAACTTTGAACATACTGACAACATTTAGTTTTAAAATATTTAACTCTTTAAACAATGGGGAAGTGTGACTTTATCTGTTGTCATTTTTCAAGAGAGTTCGCGGACATTTTTTATGAATTACTTCCAAAGGATGTTTTATATATGTCTGGGAGCTATCCCATGCTTTAATGCAATATAATAAATGTGGATGGATGATGATAATTGGTTTTGTTTAACCTCCTTCGCAACATCTAAGGTCATATGACGGAGGGGACCTACAGCTTTACGTGGAATCCGAACTACGGGTCGCTACATAGTCTGGACGCAGCGGACGGTCTCCCATCCAATTATTATCCGACTTAATGTCGCTTAACTTTGCTGATCAACGGGAAGTGTTACGACATTGGCTACAGTAACGTAGCCTTGGATGGATGAAGGAATAATATAGGGTTAGGAATACGTTTCGAGGAAGGGTCCTTTTCAGTTTAAATAATATGAAGAAAAATCTTGATATTTTGGATTTGAGATGTTGTACATGACTTTTGAAATTTAGTTTTTCATCTAAGCTAAAGCCAAGTACTTTAACTCATTCACTCTTGTGTTTTGTGATAATCATATAAGATGACTTTGTCAGGTTCAATAAAAGTTAATTAACACAACCATTTATACATATTTTCTAATTGCCTGTTCGTTTTATTAATCAGAAAGTCTGAGTTATGATGGGAAGAAGTAAGTGTGGTATTATCTGCGTATTGTACGTAGTTTAATGTGGTAGAAAGATGAAAATCGTTGACGTGACACCGAGTCAACCTTGATCTGGAGTGGTGTTTACACGCGCGGCTCGCGGTTCACCTCTCGCCAGCCCACCATAACGCGCCTGAGTCATTGTCTCTCCCCCTTTATAGAGTATACATGCGCGCTTGTGGCTTTGCATATTTTGTTTTTTGTTTTCGAAACTACCAAAGGCAACTAATATTAGCAGCAATATTAGGAAAGGGAGGGGTTACATTCTTCGGGAGAGGATGACCTTCGTCTTGTAGTGAACACAACCTACTTAATTTTATACTGTACTGTAATAGAATAGAATAATGTGTGTAGTGAACACGAGGTGGGGGGGGCTAGTCAGTGGTAGCGGGCAACAGCCGCTGCACCACCCACCCACCAGCAGAGTATACTGAGTAAAGTGTGAAACTGGGTTACCCGTGATCATGGACTGCCCATCAGTCACGGAGAACCGAGTGACTACTATACATACATGCTATAATATTAATTTGGAAAAGTTTTGTAATTACTATATAAACATTCTTAGGTAAGACCCTGTTACTCAATTACTTTAGATATGGTAATTACATGATTATGGTTTACTCTTATTAATTTTTTAGTTAACTTAGGATACAGTCATATGTCTATGAAATGTAGTATTACAGATAAGCCTGTAATATATAGATGACTGACGAATTCTGTTTATTGGCATTTTTCCTGAGCTGTAAAAAATAGCGTTTCAAGTTAGAACACTTATTCCAACACGCGTTTTATCCCATTTTTAAAACACGTTTTTTTTTGCTCTGTTTTAACGGAATAAAAAACGTAAGTATATAACTAACTTGGATCACCTGAAGAAGATCCATCACCCGAGCCTTTTTTACTTAGCTTTATAAGGCTAACTAACGAAAATATCACGACCTAACCTAACCAATCGTCAAGGGCGTACAGTTGACCTAACGATTGGTTAGGTTTGGTTATTTTCGTTAGTTAGCCTTATAAAGCTAACTAAAAAAGGCTGGGGTGACGGATCTTCAGGTGATCCACTAACTTTTACCTTACTTTATTATGATAAGAAAGTGGCTAATATTAAGTTTAAGGGACACAAGATTTCGGTGATCCGTTCATTTTATACTTGAACCACGGGACACTGAGAGCGACTCTTATATCTGGGTAGGTTACACTTTCGGCCAATCAGATGTCAAGAAAAAAAATTGGTGCCCCAAAACTTAAAATATTTACCAGGAATGTCCAAATTCATGATATGTAATTAATACTGAAGGTTAACTTTAAAAGAAATCATGAAGAACTTTGGTATTTTATGTAACCTAAAATTAACCTAACCTAACCTAACATAACTAATTTGAACTTCAACATTATTTTTAACACAATGTTGCATTATGATTGAAAGTAACTGAAAACAAAATTGCACTTCAGAACTTCACTTACGAAGCAAGAAATCGATGAATCGGTACAGAATTTAAGTTCTGTACCGATTCATGATTTGTTGACCTGGTATTCCATATATTAAAACCAAGCTCACCCTCTCGTCTATTGTTAATTTCGTAGTCATCCCCTACCTAAAAGAAAAAAAAATAATATAATCAACACTGAAAATTCTTATGATGCGCGACTTTTGCGCCACCCTGTGTATATATATTCCATAATTTTTGTATTAAAGTATCGCTAATGAAAGTCAAGTTATAAAAATTTCAAATTAGCGTTTATGAAAAAATAATTTTTTTCAGAACAAAAAAGTGAGATATGAGCAGGTTCTGTCTGTCTTCTGCAGTGCTGTAACAAAGAATGGGCGGGAGGGGAGATCGCCCTCGAGCGCCACCAGGAAGAGAACTCCAAAATGTTGCGTGACGTATCCTCTTCTTGGTTAAAAGTTGATACAAAAACTTTGGGGTGGGGGGGAATTGAATTGAATAACTTTTAGTAATAAAATAAATAGATTTACAATATTTGTTTTCGTTTCAAAATAAATAATTGTAAAATTGGACTGTTTATTTTATTTCATTTGGCCTTTAAGCTTTAGGCTTTACTGGGCTCTCAATTAAAAATAAAACATAGTTATTATTAATTATTATTATTATTATTAGTATTGTTATTATTATTATAGGTATAACTCTTGTGTAGACATCAAGCCACACTCCAAAATTTTATTTTTGTTTATATAGTATGTAATAACAATAAATCACTCGTCCACGTAAGAGAATGTGAATGAGGCCTGTGAATGTGATCGTTATGAATAGAAATATTATTTAAGTTTAGAATATTGACAAATTATTATTATTATTTTATTTCGAATTATTAATTAATAATGAAAATTCTTGGTGGGGGACGAATGAATAAGGTTTGACTAGGACGCCAAAAGCTATGTCTATAACTACGGCTGTGGTCACCTGATAGAGGAATGTGGAGCTACGAAGCGCATGCCTATATGCCCGCGATGTAATATCTATAATAATAGCAACTTTATTTATATTTCGAGGGAAAAAGGTGTTTTCACTGAAGAACGGCGGCTTGGGTATGCCACTGTGAGATTTGCTGCACACATTCTTCGATGCGTTGTTCGAACTACTGGAATGTGTTGAACGGTATTTGGCAGCATGCATAACTTTTTCTTGCAGCGCATTCCACACAAACTAGTCTAGGGCAGGGAATCCCAAACTCACTTCGACTGCGGGTCGCAATACAACACGTAGGCTTGCCTGCGGGCCGCAATACAACACGTAAGCCTGCCTGCGGGCAGCAATACAACACGTAGGCCTGCCTGCGAACCAAGATTAAAATTAAACAGTCCAGGAATAATAATAAAAAGATTTTAACAAATTTAGATATTAAAGAATAAAGTTTTTCAGAATGGAAAAAGTGAGATATGAGCGGGTTCTATCTGTCCTCCGTCCTCCGCGCCGTAACAAAGAGTGAGCGAGAGGGGAGACCGGCTCCGAGCGCCACCAGAAAGCCTATAAGATACCTTTCATACACTATTTTGAATTTTTAATTATCATAATTATCTATTGAAATAAAATTAATTAAAATTCACTGTTACGAATGATAATTACGTATGAAATTACGTATGAATATTTGAAAATAACTTTGCAATAAAAAATTGATTACAGATACGTCATCGGAAGTATGGAGATTCACGTATTCCGTTTTCTAGCAATTCGTCCCCCTAACTTATTTAATTTTAAAACTATAATAGATTTAGTTTTGGAGCACCCCTTAATCGATTTTGGGAGTCGGACATTACCTAGGAAAATTGGTTCCCGTAATAACTTTACGCAAATATTAACCATAAATAAATTTGCTTTTAAAATGTTTGTGCGTGACTGTTAAAAAATTAACACTCGTTCGAAATGAATGTACAATACTGTTAAATTAACAATGCCTATTATATCGGAAAGAAGCTGACTTGTTAAAATAACGGTACTTAACAAATGTATACAACATTTTAAGTACCACTTGAGTATGTGCCAAAATTACTGAAAAACTAAAAAATTAATGTAGTTTTTAATTATAAAACCACCATAAAGAACGCGCTACTAAAGAATGGTCCGCCAAAAAATAGATTCCGTTTATAGTATGAGCTGTAATGATTGCAATTTGATGTATATCGGCCAAACAGGCAAACCTTAAGAAACAAAAGTAAAAAAGCACAAAGAAAAATGTATATACCATAAATAACTATAAATAACAGTGCAATATTTCTTAATATAATTACTAATGACCACAGAATCAACTGGAATAGCATAGCGACCGTAGTTAACAATTCAAATTTAATAGATAGAAATATCTTGGAAACTGTACGTATAAAAATAAAATCCATTCCAAATATTAACTTCAGTCCTGGTCTGTACAAACGAGATAACATTATCTCGGAAGAGATTAAAAAACACGTTAATATTTTAGAACGATTCGGAAGAATGTAGCTCGCGATACATACAAATAATCTCCCACGGATTAAACCATTTTGGGGGTAAGGGGTGGGGATTCATAATGTAGGTTGTTTACTGTCTCCAGTTTTTATTCATTCTTTGAGAAGAAGGTTTTGTAAAATACAAAAGCGTTCGGATTTGTTTTTCATTTTCCCTGTGGATTGTATCATGCGCACACACACACACACACACACACACACACACACACATATATATATAATATATATATATATTATATATATATATTATATATATATATATATATATATACACATATATATATATATCACACACGCAAGTTGATTTTGCACGAAGGACATATTATTTCTGTAAATTAACTATGTTAAAAGTGCATAGCAAATTGTTTGATAAAAATCCTTCTGACAGTGATACAAAAATTTACATTACGTATTTGTTATAGCTAAATATATGTAGACACATTGATACACAAATTGTCTGCCATCTTTACTGTCGTCGGTCCAATGTGGAAAGTGACAAAATAGGTGCCATGATGTGGATGACAATTTGGAGCGACAGTTGAACACCTATTTATGTCAACATATCACAGCATCACTAATTTGGGCCAATGTATCTTTCTGGATGACGGACCTCTTTGACATCAGCTCTGTTGCGTTGTGGTTACTTCGAAGCCCTAACATGAATTGTATTGAGTTCCTGTGGGAGTACCTCAATGGGGAACTGAGAAAGAACAAACTAACTGTCCACATCTTTCTAATGTGGAGTATTTGAAGGAATCTCTTTCGCTCTTTCTCTCTCTCTCTCTCTCTCTCTCTCTCTCTCTCTCTCTCTCTCTCTCTCTCTCTCTATATATATATATATATATATATATATATATATATATATATATATATAATCATGCGGGTTGCTTCTACAGAGCTTCAATTTAATATTTAGGAGAAATCCAATGACAAGGAGAAATGTAAATGCCATGAAAAGTCTTCTTTAATGCGCAACGTTTCGAGCAAATACGCTCATCTTCAGGCTGTATGATAACAATGTGAAATTAAAATCAAAATTGAATGAAAAACAAGACAAAGAAAATTTCTATAACCTATTCATAAAGGCAAACTTTAAAAGACTGAAAAAAGAGGGTTAACTTCTAAGTTATACAGATTTACATTTAAAATTAAGAAGCTATTTTTAAATACATATAGTAAATGTGAAATTAATACACTGGAAAAATTAACAATAGTACACTGGAATAATGAAACTAACTAACCTTTCACTGCAATTTCCGAGGCTAGACTGATTTAAGCACAAAACGAGAAAATAAGATAAGATAAGATAAGATAAGATAAGATAAGATGGTGAGGGCGATTGGGGAAGGGGGATTATAAGGAATTGGGGAAGGAGGAGGGATTATAAAAAGTTTAAAGGGACGGCTGATGAGTCAACATTTAACGTAGGGGTCAAAGTTTTAATGTAAAGCGATTCCAAAATTCTAAGTGAGTTGGGACAAGTATTACAACCAAGAATTTTAAAATTGTCTAAAGTGACATCAGTTTTACATTCTATACTGTGAAGATGAGCGTATTTGCTCGAAACGTTGCGCATTAAAGAAGACTTTTCATGGCATTTACATTTCTCCTTGTCATTGGATTTCTCCTAAATATTATATATATAATATATATTATATATATATATATATATATATATATATATATATTATATTATATATATGGGCAGGAGAAGATTAGAAAGCAATTCCCTGCTCCACCAAATACTGCAAATGAGGCGCGGATGCTACAAAGGGGTCGACCACAGATCGATCCTGAACCGTCGTTCAAACCCTCATAAAGTATATATATATATATATATATATATATATATATATATATATATATATATATATAGTGGTGCAGTGATGTAGCATCCCTGACTACACATCCACCAACCCTGTGTTCGATTCCCGTCAAGAGCAAGTGGCACGCAGCTTACCCAGCTGTTTATCCTTCCATAAAAAATAGATTGGTAGATATATGGATGGATATCCCCTTAGTGGCCCAGTGGTTAAGACGCTGGGCTGTTGATCGAGAGGTTGTGAGATCGAGTCCCGGCGAGGACTTTGCAATTTCTGACTACCCGTGGTGGGTCGTGATTCAGATTCTACATTAAGCTTTAGGGTTAAGGTGGAGCAACAAGCTTGACCTTCATCAGAATAAACAATTCGGGTGGAAGCAAACCAAGGTTACCAAGGTGTGTGTGTGTGAATATATATATATATATGATAAAAAGGATAATGAATGCCGACGTCACCTTTATGGAGATTTAATATCCAGACGTTTCGGAAGTTAAACTTCCATCATCAGTAGTATGAAAGTCTAATTTCCTAAATATCTGAATATTAAATCTCCATAATATTGACGTGGGGGTTGATCACCCTTTTTATCATATATTATATATATATATATAATTCAAAATCTTGTTAATTCCGTGCCACCCAGGGTTAAGGCACTTGTCACTGCTAAGGCGGGTGCCACCAGGTAGTGAAATAAATTAAGGTTTTCTTCTCTGCATGTGTTTACCTTCCTTCATTATATTTTGCTCTTTGATACTATATACCAGTGGTTCTTAACCAGGGGGGCGCGCCCCCCTAGAAACAGGAATTTCTCTAATTGTATTTGTTATTCTCTTAACGAGAGCATGGGCTAATATTGAGAAGTTATTGAGAATGTTATTTGATTGAAGGGGGGCGTGGAGGGAAGGACCAATTCCTAGAGGGGGCATGGTAGTAAAAAGGTTAAGAACCACTGCTATATACCCTTCACCAAGCTGACCAAAAATATCGCGATAAGACACCATCCATATATATATATATATATATATATATATATATATATATATATATACAGGGTGGGCGGAAAGTAGCTCCCTATTTGGATTGGTAAAAAATACGTATATTATCCATTTATTTCAGAAGAAATAATATGAAAAGGTAGGCATACATGGTAGGTTTTCTCTAAAATTCAATGTGGGCTCCAACTCTTTCCACCAGCTTCTGGAGCCGCCCAGGAATGGCGTCCACTGACTTTAGCAGGAACTCCGGCGGGATGGAGGACATGACTTCCCGAATTCGGTCCTCCAGTTCTTCCAATGTCCTCGGTTTGGTGCGGTAGACTTCTTCCTTTACCCACCCCCAAAGAAAGAAGTCGCACGGTTACCGCTGAAAAACGGCAGAATCGGTTCAGTGTAACGGTGTGGTGTGGTATGACCTCAGATCAGGTTGTGGGCCCGTTCCTTCTGCGCAACACCATGAATGCTGAGCGGTACCTTGCTATGTTGCGAAACGAGGTCTGGCCGGTTGTCAGCACATGGGAGAACATCGACGATCTGATATTTATGCAAGATGGCGCCCCTCCGCACTTCGCTCTTGTTGTCCGTGAGTGGCTGGATGCCCACTTCCCTGGGCGTTGGATGGGTCGTCGTGGTCCACATCAATGGCCAGCCAGGAGCCCCGACTTGACACCGTGCGACTTCTTTCTTTGGGGGTGGGTAAAGGAAGAAGTCTACCGCACCAAACCGAGGACATTGGAAGAACTGGAGGAACGAATTCGGGAAGTCATGTCCTCCATCCCGCCGGAGTTCCTGCTAAAGTCAGTGGACGCCATTCCTGGGCGGCTCCAGAAGCTGGTGGAAAGAGTTGGAGCCCACATTGAATTTCAGAGAAAACCTACCATGTATGCCTACCTTTTCATATTATTTCTTCTGAAATAAATGGATAATATACGTATTTTTTTACCAATCCAAAGTGGGGAGCTACTTTCCGCCCACCCTGTATATATATATATATATATATGAAAATTATTTCACGAATTTTCAGTGTTCCTGAGGATGTCATTAGACGAAAGCGTTTGAGCACCATTCTGTGTTTCTTTTTTCCTTCGTGGTTATTTTCATCATATATATACAGTATATATATATTTCTTTGTATCTTCACGAGGCCATAACTCACAATAGACGTTGTAAACAACGGGAAAAGAAAAGCAGTGACTCGCAATTGTTATAAACCATAAATAAAGTAACGTTATTAGACCATTTCTCACTTGCTTTCAAAAAGCGTAAAGCATCCTAATTTTTAAATAAAGAGAAATATATAAAAATATAGAGAGCCAATTGTATTAGTTGTTTACACGACAGATCGCGTGACGAACGCCTCTTCCCTCTCGTACGTGTGAAAAAAAGAAAGAAAAAAGGAAAATATATATATATATATATTGTATAAGTTATTAATTTTCTTTTCTCTCTCTCTCTCTCTTTCTCTCTCTCTCTCTCTCTCTCTCTCTCTCTCTCTCTCTCTCTCTCTCTCTTTTCTTTAGTTTCGGGTGAAAAGGTATTTGGAAGAACGGAAAGAAAATGAAACCAAAAAAAAGTGAAATAAATAAACTTTGCAGGTAACCAACAATTAAAATTAATTAGTATTGAGAGAGGGGTAAAATGCGTATATAGTTTTTTTTTTAACTTGCCTTTTTTGTTAAGTGGGGATTAGGGTAGGGGTTGAGAGTTGGTGGGAGGGGGGAGTTGGGTAGAGGAGTTACGTTTATTGGGAATTATTTTGTCTGGTTCGTTAAAATAATTTTTAAAATTATGAAAATTGTTTTAAAAAAAAAGTCTGGTATCTCGACCGATTTCATTAACTCGGGAGAATAAAGTCAGTTTAGTAATAATAATAGTAACATTAATAATGTGTCGAAAAAGACCTACACCTTTAAGTTGGAAACGAACAATCTAAGAGTCGCTACATCATCTTGAAAGCGTAGGACGGTCACCCACCAAAACTACTCAGCCTCGCTGATCTAACGGAAAGCGGTGTTGCAACGTGGTCACAACGTAGCGTTCTTGATTTTCACTTTGAGAAAATATAGAAAAAAAAACTATATTTTCTCAAAGTGAAATGTATTAAAATCAACTGATCGAAGTTAAAAGAAATGCAAAGCGCTTTTACATACCCTGTTCTGGTGGACATACGGAGGGTTGACAAAAGTAAATAGACACTTTCGGTTTTTCCATAGTTTTTTTATTTGATAATAAAAGTCAATAAATAATAACAAATGTAGTGCATCAATATATTTAGAATCGTGTTGCTTTCCCCCTTCAATTATGTAAAGCTGACACACGTTCTGGCATTCCATTGATGAGTTTTGCCATTTGTTCTTGAGGATAATCAACGTACTGTCTATTTACTTTTGGCATCCCTCTGTACTCTGAAAATCTGAATATGTTCCCAAAACGTTAAAAGAAGATTTCACAGTCTGTCCTGAATTTGCAGAAAGATATCTGAAATATTTGGAACTGCGAATCGTTCGTTCCCTTTTGGGGTAATGTCAGAAGGGAAGATAAGCGGGAATGTTCTCCTTTAAAGGTTTGAATTTTTGGGACATTATATTTTAACCGTTGGATTTTGAACTTAGAATTCATAAATCTGTCATCACTCAGTGACATTTTATTAATTATGTTCTGGTAACGTCAGACGATTTTAGTCAATTTCAAAACAGCTTATATATATATATATATATATATATATATATATATATATATATATATATATATATATATATATATATATATATATATATATATATATATATATATATAAGGGGTTCCAAAAAACCTTAGCCCCCCCCATTTGCAGCTTACATGTTTACTTATATCGAAATAGTTTTTAGTGATTATAAAAATATATAAAATTCTTTATTTATTGCAGGTATTAAAATTACTCTAGCTGATAAAGTGATAATATAATGGCTTCCCAATTAATTGGTGATTCGGAGAGGCAACGTGTGATAGATCGCGTACGAGCAATAACATTTCGGGAAGCTCGTGATGCTGGAGCCACCTTTATAACACGTTCATGGGTTGCCAAAAAGTTGCGAAGAAGTGAGGACTTCGTCAAAAGAAATTAGAATAAAACTTTGGATGAATGTGAAATGGATACAACCAAATCTGGGCGCCCAAATTTGCCATTCTCTCAGAAAACAAAGGACATCATTGAAAGCGGTACGCGTAAGCGGAAAAACAGCTGTGCTAAGCTTTCTAGAGAGATCGAAGTGTTGAGAGGAAAGATCAGGGCCGGATTAAGGCCAACTGATGCCCTAAGCACAGCCCAACAATGGTTCCCCCTCGACCCTTCCATTGTCTAACTGACAAGACATTAAGACTCAATAAGTGCTGAATGTGAAATAATAGATTAAAAATTCAGTTTTCTTCCAGGCCATCCCCCAGGCCAGACCCCACAACTATATTAAATATAACCTGTTTTTTAATTTTATTTATTTAACACTAAATAGCAGTAAGCCCCCTTTTTGTGGGGCCCTGGTTCAGCTGCATCATTTGCACCATGGTAAATCCGGCACTGGAAAAAACTCTGTGGTGCCCCCTTCCCTTGGTGCCCTAAGCACGTGCTTATTTTGCTTAATGGTTAATCCAGGCCTGGGAAAGATCGTTAGTGGTGAGATCATTCGACTGTACCGTCATAGGCAAGGTTTAAAGCCTTGGCATGAACTCCCAAAGCCAAGAAAAACTCAACTTAACATCGATGACAGAATGTGGTTTGCCCATTATCTTGAAGATTGGGATGTGGATGATTTCATGCATTTAGCTGTCTCCGATAAATTTTTTGTTTACGTAACACGTCGGCCTAACTACCAAAATGATCGACTGTGGACCACAACACAGATGAAATCCATGACAATGAACATTATCGCGAATTATTAAAAAGTCCAGACTGTGTTGGTGTGTTTGTTTTGTTCACTGCAAAGAAGCTCATGTGGGTGCTGAAGCCAAATGGTCAGAGTTGGGATGGACAGTATTTTCGTGATATTATTCTATCCCAGCATGTCATTCCTTTTCTAAGAAACCCAAACAATGTTATGGATGTCGATCAGGTCACACTTCTGCACGATAAGGCTCCCTGCTTTAAGGCATTAGCCACTCAACAGTTGTTGCGGAACCATGAGATCGATTTCTTTGGAAATGAAGAATGGCCAGGAAATTCTCCTGACCTGAACGTCTGTGAACACATTGGACCAGTTATAAAGGACAAAGTTGAATGTCTCTTGTTTCAAGAACCTGCAGCAAATCGATTTTCGAAGGATACAATTACGCAACACATTGAAACTGTTTTAGCAAATTTGCGTAACGATCAAGATCTATTCACGTCACTTTTGGCAAGCTACCCAAAGCGAATTCAGGCTGTCTCGGAAGCCAATGGCAGGAACACCAAGTTTTAATTGTTTATCATTAAATGCAGGATTAAATTCTCTTTTGTAAGGTATGTTTAGTTTTACTGTACCTCTAATGGTTTAGGCCATGGGCCGGGGGGGCTAAGGTTTATTGGAGCCCCGTATATATATTTGGTAAAGGTGAAAATAGAAACAGCTCAAACTAATAAAAAAAATAAAGATAAATTATTTATTTTTGATGGGTCCGTCACCTCGTAATGAAACTTCCATTAGGGACACCAAAAATGCCGAAAAAATAACTCAATTCCGTAATCACTCTCGGTTCGGATGATCAGTTATCATATTTTGGGGTTTGCGTTATCATCCCGTTTCATTTCACCTTAAATAATTATTAATCAATTTTTTTTTTTTTTTTTTTTTTTTTTTTTTTTTAGGTTGGAGGTTTTTTTTTTAGATAAAAGCGATAAAGTATGGATGAATGAATTTATTTTTTTTTACTACTATACTATTATTATTATTATTATTATTATTATTTTATATGCTATTAGGGATTAGTTTAATATATATATATATATATATATATATATATATTATATATATATATATATATATATATAAGTTTATATATAGGGTGATTCAATAAAATGTTGATACTTATATGGGGTTTTTAATTTTTATTTCCAATTTATTTGTAAACATTTTTGTGATGCAAACAGTGCTTCATACAGTGTCTACTTGCTGTCCACGGATATCTAGGTATGTATGAAAGCGGTCAAACGTCGCTTCCAGAGCCCTAAGGCACATCTCTGGTGGTAGTGATTAGATGACATCTGTAATTCTTTCCCATATAAGTGTTAAAAAAATTTCGAATCACCCTGTCTGTATATATATATATATATATATATATACAGTGGTGTAGTGCTGTGGGAACGCGTGGGAACGGCGTTCCCTTACTTTTTTTGGTAGACGGAACGGCGTTCCCTCACTATTTCAAATAAATCCGAACTTACAAATCTCTAACGTCATGAAATTTTAATTCCCACCCCTAGAAGAAGTATGAGAAAGAATCATTAACTGTTTCATTTCTTTTAGCTTCGACTGAGGCAATGCTAGCCTATAAAGATCTGATGAAACAGTCACCACGGCGTACCAGTTGTTAACTTTTTTTTAGTTAATCATTCCAGTTGTCAGCTATTTTTATTGATCGTACTGGATGTCATATCTAATGACACTGGAAATACTGCATCTTCAACCTTGGAATATATCCTAATATCCAGTGCATATGACCTCAAAATATCCTGAAATTGGTCAGATTTCAAAAGATTTTCCGGGGAGCTTACAGTGCCCCCGGACCCCCAGCTGTATGGGCTCGCCGCGCTCGCCATTGTCCCCCCCGCATCTGAGTAACACTTTCAAAATGCGTTCCCTCACTTCTTTATTTAGTACTACACCACTGTGTGTATATATATATATATATATAATATTATATATATATTATATATATATAATATATTAGACCGGCCAGGCTCATAGGGGTGAAAAATATTTTTTTCCTTTCTTAAGTCTCACCCCTGGAATTTGTTATGCGTGTCGATAAAAAGTTTTGAGTGAAGTTTCAGCCGGATTCCATAATATTTAGTAGTGCCGACAGACTCTGAAATGTGTAGTTTTTCCGCATCACCCAGGAGGTAACTACAACAGGCGCGTTTTTTTTAAGTGGTATCTCCAATAGGCCTAATCCACTTTTTTAATGTTAACTCATGAGGTTGATGTGCTTCTTGTCTTTATCATTGATTTCTTTGCCTCTGGAAACTGCTCTCGGTGTTTTTCCACGACTTGAAGAAGGTACTGCAGTTGTTCTTCGTTTTTTGTGAGATGACTGCTGAAACTCTGAATTAATGAGACCGCTCTCTCTGCATTATCGTTTACAACATTCATTGTTTTAACATATTCCTTAGCTAATTTATTGTCGTCCCTGTTATCCCATTCTGCAGGATCTACTTCGAGAAACGTCGATTGAAGGGACAATTTCTCAAAGAAGGAGCGACTTGAGCTTGTGACAAAGTCCGCCAGACTTTTCTCTAGTGGGTCATCATAAGTGTGGTCAAAAGCAATTCGTTTTTCTGGTATTTCTGAACCAGGTCTTTCCAATGCCTGAACCATCCGCCGTTTCACTTGCAAAGTTATGCCATCATCAAAAAAGGCAAGCGACACAAGTTCTTCATTTAGATACCAGAGGTGACGGCATAGTGCTTTGCTAGGTATTGCTGAAAGTTCCTTATCATCATATTGCTGACGCTCTTTTAGATACTCTAAATCGGTTCTTGGTGCAAAAGATGCGATAGGAGCCGCAAACCATTTTGGCACATAAAAGCGGACAGCATAGCGAGAGAAGCGTTCCATTGCACTCAGTTCCTGTTTTGTCAGGTTGAACTGCGAGCGAAACAATACAATTTTGATGGCATAAATCACACGCGACATCCACCTAGCGCGATGTAAAGCCCCAGGTTGACGAAAATGTACTCCTCCTGATAGAACACCACCTTTTTTTTTGCCAGTATTGCTAGCGGTAGTATCAAAACACATTGCTTGAATACATTCTCGCAAATTCCAATCGTCTAAGCATTCTAGAACTGCTTCTGCAATTTTTCCGCTTTCTCCAGAAACAAATTTGGGTACTGCTAGAAGCTTAGACTTTCCTCCACCGGATACAAGAATAGCTAGCCTATCTATTTTTTCATTACCTGTTATATCTTGCATTACTTTACCATCCCAGTGAATGGTAAGCAGAACGTCAGAGGTAAAGTTTTGCTTAATGTCATCTGCAACTTTTTGGCGTACGGCACTCCTCGCCCTCTGTAGAGTACTTCTGCTCAAAACAACATTGTCAATGTCATGTCCAAGAGAAGTTGCAGCAGCTGAAAGCACCATAACAGCACTATGATCACTTGTTTTTGTTCGATCTAATACCATTGCCAGATCAGGTGTTACGATGCGCTTACACTTATTTAATATTGTGCTGCTTGAAGGTTTGGATGTCATTTCAGGAGTGTACGATGTGCCTGGCTCTGGTTACTCATCACTACTATTGCTTGAACTGCTATTACTGAACTGAACTGCAGCTGAAGACAGTTTCTTTCGCAATGCCTCGGCTTCTTTTAGTGCAGCATTTCTTTCGCAATGCCTCGGCTTCTTTTAGTGCAGCGTTTCTTTCATCTCTTTTCCGTTTTCGCATTTGCTTAGCGACCAGTTTCTTATCAATATCAGTCATGTAACCTCGCCTCCTTTTTTCTCTTTGAGCATGTAGGAATGATCTATCTTCCTCATTTGTCATCATTTGTAAAACATTTGCGTGAGCTATATCAAAAAGGTTATCTAAACTATCTTGGAGTTCAGTTTCTTTTTAAATTTGATTTTGATTACGGTTTGATTTTGATTTTTGAAGTGATCTGAAGTTCTCATACATTTTCTGAATTTTCGTTAGTACATGCTGTTTGGCTCTGGTGGGTATTTTCGCCTTGTCCCAAATCTCAAAAATTTCAGCATAAACTATGTTGGATGCTTCTTTCAATGTTTTCTTACTGTTTATGAGACAAAAAAGCCGACGTACTACATCTCCATTGGATGGAAGCTTCTTACTGCCAATTGTGTCAATTGGCCGTCCAATCAGCCATATTTCAGTTTTTCTTCTTGTTACAATTGAATCGGGCATGGTGAAGGATAAAATCTGCAGATATTAAGAGGAAACACTCGCGCATCAATCTGTCACTGCGTCTTAAGCAATACTGACGTGAAGACGTGTTTCTACTCAACAGTGTAACATGTGTAACAATGTAACATGTGGAGCACAATCCACAAGATTGTGAATAGGCATGGTTTGCACACAATATTTGTACTACGAATTACGGGATTTCTTAAAGTAATTTTACCAGCAATTGATTGATATTTTCGCAATAAATGAAAAATACAAGAGGCTGTTCGCACCACCGAAAGTGCATAGATATTGTTGAAATTTAGTGTGCGAGTATATTATGATGGTGGTAACAATTTTAGGGGGTGAGACTCACTTTTCAAAAATAAGTTTTTTTGGGCCAGTGTAATATATATTATATAATATATATATATATATATCAACGTAAGAACGACGCTTGTATAGAAGACATTCCGCGCAAGATGAGGAGGGAGAACGAACAAATCGAGTGAGGCCCATGGTGTAATGGTTATCATATCTGACCGGCAATCGGAAGATCCGGGTTCGATTCCCGGTGGTTACCTCATTTTTTCATTTGTTCGTTCTCTCTTCTCATCTTGCGCGGAATGTTCTCCTATACAAGCGTCGTTCTTTACGTTATTTATACTGCGTGTTCTTTGCAGTTGAAATATATATATATATATATATATATATATATATATATATATATATATATATATATATATATATATATATATATATATATCAAACGATGTCAACGAAGGAATTAAGTGAGATATTTTCTTTCCTAAAATAAAGTTGCAAAAAAGAAAATCTTCATTTTTGTGATTTTGCGACATGGCTTTTGTTCGACAAAGGAGAATGCTCACTGAAATACTCTCTCTAAATTATGAAGAGCACCAACATCCATACATCCACTTAACTGAATATACAGTATAATGTAGATATATTATATATATATATAATATTATATATAGAGAGAGAGAGAGAGAGAGAGATAGTTTTACTTACGAATTATTATCAGTAAGTACATATTACCAGATTTAACATGGGGTGATTTAACTTACAGAGAGCTACGTGCTTAACCCAAGACCAGATATGTATGTTTTACTATATGTCAAATAATTCAAAAAAGTTAACTTCAACCATGGATATCAAACTTAAATAGGAGGCGCGGTGGGGGGGGGGGGGGGGGGGGTAGTTAGGGCAGTCATGAATTGTTTAAATTTCTTGACACATAGTTAACCATGATTTGGTCGTATAACAGAGTATTTCTTCGTTACCTAACCTAACCTAACCTAACGTAACTGAACCTGACTGAACTACAGTATGCGATACTTCCTCCCATAACTCATTTTCCTACATGTTTATGGTTCCCCATCTCGTAGAAACAATAATAAAACACTTCTTAACAAGGTTTATAGAACTGCTTCGGATATACAAAAACGTGCAGCGTATATATTTTTTCATATAACATCGTATATAAGCAATGTACCGTGCATTATATACACAGAACTAAGTCGTAGAAACCCCTAAATAACGGTAAATTTTGAAAAATACCAAAATAAATTGCAAAAATGCCCTTCATGAAGAGACATGTTATTTTTCTCTGAAAGTTGTTTTTTTTCATTTGTTTTATAAGTTAAGGTTTTACTTGGCATTTGTGGTTTTAAACTTTTCCTTCTTACGCTTAAGTTTTCCCCGGGAAAACTTACGCTGTTTCGAGACAATTAGTTTAATGGAAGGACAACCTTCGTAAATAATACAGCAGCAAGATAAATTTTAACCATTTTTCATCATAAAAGTGAAATCTGCTTAAAAGTGTATATTTTGTACACACTGTTTATGTTAGTTCAAGAAAGTAATATATATACAGGGAGGCCCAAGATAAAGTAGCCAGCCCCATTATTTCTTTTAACCAAACTCAATTTGGCTACTTTATCTTGGGGGCCACCCTGTATATATATTATATATATATATATATAATATATATATATATATATATATATATAATGTAATGCAAGAGGTATATCTACAAGTTAAATATGGTGCCATAAGGACCTGTGGTTGAAGTTCATGAGCCACTTCAACTCGCCGTTAAAGATCACACCTCTTACCTCAGTAATCTTTACCCTCAGCTCCTTCTCAGTCACGTTGTTTCGAAGTAAAGACTCATTCTTTCAAATCTGCGTCACTTTCAACAAAATGGCTGAACTTAAGGACATGAATATGCTCGTCATGTTGAGGGGAACGAAGATGTTAAAAAAAAAAATGACCCAAAATTCTTCTCTGGGTTTTATTCGCAATGATGTAAATTTTACGAGAAGAGATTTACTTGTCAAAATCTGAGATGAATATTATAATGAGGCAAAAGAGAGCATTAAATGAAATTCAAGTATAATAAGCTTAATGCCGGTGGTTTGAATGTGCGTGAAAGGTGGACAAAAAAAGGGAAGTATCCTATCGATTTTGTTTTTGGAAGGAGCGTTAAATATCATACGTCCTTCCTGACATTCAGGAAAAGAATTACTTCTGGTTTTACAAATTTTTAACTATTTTTTTTTTTCTATTCGTCTGGAATATTTACGTATTTGCCAACCCTACCGATTTTCATTTTAGTAATTCGAACAATATGCAACTAATATCAAATCTTTTATGCTCAGAATGCATTAGAGTGCATCATTTAAGGCTAGATTTTTTTCAAAAATTTCCCCATGGGGAGGGGGATATGCTCCCGGACCCACTACATTGATTACAAATCCTACCGCTTTTTTTTCAAAATGTTGGCAGGCATGCATTTATGTAAAACGGTAAAACATTTACTAATTCAGCTAGTAAATTTTTACTTTTACTTCATTTTGGTGAAATTTCCTTAACTACCAATAAAGAAAATTACTTTTATTGGTAAAACTAAACATTATAAGGATTGTTCATATTTATGACCCCAATTTCATTTGGTTTCCTAGAAAGTTTAATGTAATTTATCATTTGGACCTTGATTTTGGCTCTTTTCTCCTACTATGGGGGGGGGGGGCGTTTTTGTGGGCGTTCACCCTTGGCCCTTACTTCCTGCATAAAAAAAATTTAAGTTTAATGAATAATTTGACTGAGAAGGAACAAGTAACTTGTAGAATACAGAATACCAAACCACAACTGTAAAATTTATCCTAACTTAGTCAAAGCACTTCAAATTATCTGAATTCGATACATTTTACTACGTTTGTGTTAAGATTTCCCACAATTCTTTCTTTAATGAAATAAAAGAACTCTTAATTAAGAGTAAACATACAGCGGAAGGTGACTTTACCTCAGAAGAACACTTTACAGAACTCAAAATGAACCAGAAAACAATGAATGACTGATGAAATTAAACATAAGGAACTTATTCGTCAACCAAAAATGTTAATTCTTTAAACAGGTTCAAGTACTCATACGTTAACCTTTCTAAACTCATAAAATGCGTATGAACTTAAACCCAAAGGGGAAATGGGGAAATAGGAAGCTCTAATACGATGGCTATCAAAGTGCGCCTTCCAACAGTAATTCAAACACTGATAGTGAAACTACCTCTCTCCGTGAAATTCCATGGGCCTACGATTTAACCCATTTGATGGACGAAGGAGGGAAACTCGGACAAAATAGAATTTTCACTGTCGATGATTTCAATTCGCTTTACACCTTAAATTGGGTGTAACAAAAGCACTCTCAAATTAAGATAGTAATCATTACCCCTCGATTTCAGCTGCCAGCTTCAATGGGTCTTCTTCCTACGTCCATTTCTCAGCGTATTTTTCAATTTTGTTTGTACCTTTGTCCAAGTCTTTAAAAATGGCAGGTAGAAAAAAATTAGAATGCTGTCTTGTCAGGCTCACACTGGCATAGACTCCAAGGAACTGGGATATGCCAAATACAGCTGTGAAGTTTTCATTATTACTCAATTCTTTACAAAGTTTTTTGGCTTTATTTTCTCCTGTGTTGTTATTTGTCCCTACACGTTCTGTCAAGCTTCTGCCAGCAATTGCATGTAGTGTTGGCGCATTGCGACAAAAGACATGAAGAGTCCTAAAGACTGATCTGACAAATCGAGTTGATTGCTTTTTTAATTTTTTATGACAACATAATGAAGCTCCTGAGCTGTCTCTAAGAAAAAAGGTGCAGCTCGGCCTGTTCTACATGACTTCATGCTGTCTAAAACGAATTTGAGAATCTTTTCCAAGAATGTTTTTTTTTCAATACATAGTTGTAAACAAGCTGGAGGCTATAAGCAATATCCCAATGGCCAGTAATATCAGCTGGTTGAAAGCCAACTTCCGAAGCAAGGTGGTGGATAAGAGAAAGGCTCCCTCCCGCTCTTACACTCTCTTCAAACGTTGCATACACCCCCATCATAAATGAAATGTTTTACTTTTCTGGCCAAGCCACCCCTTGTTAGGCCAAAATCTTTCCATGAAGACTGATGCAATTTTTGAAGCAGTTCCTGTGGCAGAGAAATCAGCAGTTGCCAACAGATCACTTTTACTGAGCAGCACATGAATTTTCCCTTTCCAAAAGGAAATGGTTAGAATGACTGTATAAAATCGGACAGTAGTAACCTAATCAAGAGTGACTGCGCAGGATTTGACTTTTTTGAACAACTCGTAGATATTTTCAATCACTTTCTTCGCTACTGCATTTCTGATGTTAAAGAATTCTCTGCTTGAGTCATTTTTGGTTACACAGTTTAGGTTTTCAATAAAATTGTCTTTGTTATTCAGGCGTTCAAAATCTTTTAAACTGAGTGAATTCTTGAGGCAGAAAAGACTCATTTCTTACCACCAGCCTGCCCCTCTGACAATTCAAAACATTTTTCTTTTCTTCATCAACCTTGACTTTTAAACTTTTTTCATAGTACCAGTTGTGTAGTTCATTGGTTTCATGAGTTATCAAAGTTTTAAGATGGTTTTTCCTCTGGTCTTTTTTTGATGTAGCCAAACAAGCTCTTGTGAAGCTTTCTAAGATGGTTTGGAACATCAGCATATTCAGAATAGCGACTGCAGAAGTCACAGATCAAAAAATTTCTCCTTCTATCCAGAAAATTTATTTTTCTTTAATCTCATCACAACTCACGATTTTCGATTATATTTTCGTCATGAAAGAGGGTCTAGAGGTAATGCATTTAATGACATTCCCATCTGCTTCTTTATCTCACAGATAAGTGACTTTGCAACATTTTCAATTGACGACTCAGAAATGCTTATCACTTCCTTTCAATTGGAATCAGTTGCACTATTTCTATCCATAGTCGAAGGCTCACCAGGAATTACCATTTCTGGAATGATTGTATCATGACAGTCATGAGTGGAGGTCCATCCATCGGTACCAGGAATCTTATCCTGTCTCCTAATATTACACCAGCCTATATGTAGATTAACTAGACCCAATGAACGGTCAATTTTTCAATTAAATATGAAGCCTATTCATGCACCTTACTTGGAAATTGAATTTTATGACATTATAAAGAAACCTGTGAAATTATATATATATATATATATATATATATATATATATATATATATATAATATAATATATATATATATATATATATATATATATATATACATAACGAAGATATAGGAAGAATATATGAGATAAGAATAGATAAGAATATATAAAACATGAATATATGATAAGAATACATTAACCGAAGATATAATGAGGCTAGATAAAAATAAAATGAAATTCTGATTGTATAGGATTATGTATGATTACTGTATGGAAGTGTATTGTACTGTAATAATAATAATAATAATAATAATAATAATAATAATAATAATAATAATAATAAATGAATTTCAATATTATGTGAAATTATGTTACATAAGACTTTATTGGGTAATAAGTATATATATAGAATATATCAACATTCCTTACCCAGAACTCAGGTATTACCAATGCCACTCTCTATATCAGGAACAGAAGCAATATAGATAAGTATAATATATAATTTTATACCCGCATGTTACATTATAATACTTAGCTCGTTTTGGTGGTATTCGTGTAGCCACTTATTTTCTTGTTTATTTTTAAATCAAAGTTCGAATCCTTTTCTATCTTTTTTTTCACACCGGATGTTCTACGTCATTTCTAAACACATCACTGCGATATAATAACGCCTCACTTAAGTAATTTTCACCATTACTGCAACTTATATAAATGCATATGCTGACTTCTACTTTAATTCTTTTGAATATAAGACCATTGGTTTATAGATTTCATAGGCCTCAATCAGAGAACTGCAACAGTAATAATAGAATCGACCAAATGATATATTTTTAATAAATTCAATATAATGAGGTTAGTATCGAGGTTAATATTGAGGTCAGTATTAAAATTGAATTATGTATAAAAGGAATATTAGTAGTTTTAATGTTAATATTTTTTATCAAAGTTCTCGAGAAAAATGAGTTAAAATAGTAACAATTTTTCGCTCATAAATTTGAGTACTATTTTATTGGATCTTATTACCAATTTAGCTCCTTCAGGGCTAATTAAGACCTTATATAGATACAGATAAGAAAGAGGGATGGTTTAGAGAATTATAACAACTCGTATCAAAAATCCCTCTTCTGTTCTTAATCACTTCAACATTGAAGTTAAGTCATAGACTGAAACATTAGAGTAGAATATCGTTGTTAGTTCTTATAGTAACTTAAATTAGGTATGTCTTACCAGTTAACAGTTATAACAGTAAACAAAACAGATAACAACAAGGACACACCGGACCCTTGAAACAGAAACGAATATGAGGCCCTCCAAGCCAAGGAAACTAAACCACATCCGGTTTCAAAATCTGAAATATGGGCACTGTCCATCGCCTTTTATATGCCGGGCCAATTGAAATAAGATTGAGGGAATGGAATAATGTTTGCGAGGGAAATATTGAATGTTTATGGTATAAAATCTGAATCATTGTCATTTTATAACATATATGTATGTAATGTATACTGGTACAAGATGGTATACACAAGGTGAATGTCTCTCTTTGAACCTTCGAGTTCATCTAAACACATCTTAAAAATTCCTGGAGGTGGAGTGTCTGCCAAACCGCCAGTAATTATTCGGGTGTTTGGGAATGTAGAAATTTATACATTTTTGAAAGACGTTATTTAAAGACTACTTTTATAATTAAGTTTATTATTCAGACGAAATTTAATAAAAAAAATGGGTTCTTATTTGAGAACTTAGTGTAAACAATTTGTCTTATGAACGGTTTTATACTGTTTTATGGCGGTCTTGCATATTCCAGCAGTTCACTGTTATTTTTATTGTTATTTATACGAATGTTTTTTCCAAGTCTTCTGGTCAAAAGCCAGTTTTTCATACTCTTAAAACATGCATCCTGAAGGTAAGTCAATAATCTACAGCAGTTTCGTAGATATGACTATAAGGCTAGGCAATAAATTAACTCGTAAATATCCATTCAATAAATTTGAAGAAACGAATAAGGGTTTTTTATGTACTGAACATATTGAGGTTTTTGTTCACATACTAAAACCTTAAAACTTAAAGAAACGATTCTTTCTCAGGATGTTTCAAGGCCTCGAATGCAAATAAGGCAAGATTGATTACCGTATACAACACACCTTTTCACTCTGTTGATGGGTTAATTTACTGCCTCTCGTTTTATGAGACCATAACACGAGCTTGTAAGTAATATAGGGATATATATTTCAATATACGGTACGTTTATGTATGCATACGTTACGGAACTAGAATATCTTATTAGAATTTTAGTGACTTTGTGGATCACGGGGAGCTGCACGCAGTGACGGGCTTGACGCGGGATCTCAAAGGACCACCTTCGAACTCATCATATTCAAAGCTGTATACTATGTTGCTCTTCCTTTATAGAAAGTATAAGGATTGGGTACGTGTTCAGTTGTTTAATTTAAAGGTACTTAATAAGTGTTAACGCGTTGGACAGTACATTTGAATAACTGTCGAGGTACAAGAATAAAACTGTACCTCGCTCTAGTTCAGAATAGGTGATATTAGAGTTCTCATTAACAATATAGACCATGCTTTGCGCTGCACTTATATACGATGTATCTCTTGAGGAACCTTGCTCGGTCTTAAACAATCATTTGACTTTGGTATGAAGAGCCTGAAAACCTAGGAGTCAAATTTTTTAATAATAATAATAATAATAATAATAATAATAATAATAATAATAATAATTCTCAATTGAGATTGAATTATAAGTTAGATAGATCACTTCTTTCTCCACAAAGTTCCTCGTCCTTTTTTCTTTTGATGACGTTTCACTCATGCACATTTGAACATCTTCGGAGCTTCTTAGAAATCAATTTGTTTAGAAACTCGACGATGCTTATGCGCGTTGAAGACTTTTTCCATAAATACTAACACCCTCTTCTTCACGACAGCAGAAGCACGCGTTACAATTAGCTCTGAGAACCACAAAGTCTTTCTGAATTGAAGATGACAACAAAACCTATTAAAACCCAAGCGTTAATAAATAACCTTCAAATAAGCTAAAGACGAACTTTACACAACAGAGAAAATGTTTTTGAGTTAAAAGGAAAAAAAATTGCTTGAACAAAAAAATTAATCTTTCATGAATGATTCACAGCTAAAACAAAAAAATAAACAAAAAAAAATTATTTTGTCCATTTTTTTTTCGGTTTGTTTAAAAAAAAAATAGTCTTAAATAGTCTTATTTTTTTTAGTAAGTTCATTATGAAAAATAATTTATGTGACGTTAATAACTCGAAACTTTAATACAGAAAAATTAGTTAATTTTAAAAAGGATTTTATAAAAAAAAAAAAAAAAATAGACATAAATTATGTTTCCTCTGGAATTAGTCAAGGTCAAATTTGCCACATGAATTTTAACTGAAATTCCTGAAATTTCATTTTTATAGATTAATTTTTTTAGGCAATTCTTTAATTCAACTAACATATAAGCAGTTGTGCGTGTATATATATATATATATATATATGAAAAATTATTTCACGAAAGTGACACGTGAAAAGTATTTATGATGACTAAAACCACGAAGGAAAAAAGAAACACAAACGGGTGCTCAAGCGCTTTCGTCTAATGACATCCTCAGGAACACTGGAGTGAAAGGACAGATCAAGGCAATATATAGGTTACAAAAATAAACATACATACATACATATTCATATATATACATATATATATATATATATATATATATATATATATACATATACATATATATAGTAAGCAAAGAAAAAATTGTGGGAGGAGCCAACATTTATAGTTTATGAAACAGGTCACAAAAGAATAAAGAAATAAAAATAAATATAAATATAAATTGAGAAAAAATTAATTACCAAATAGTGCCTTAGTGATATATATGTCACAGCCTAAATAATCATAAAGAAATAAACAGGCAAATAAAAAAACCACAAATATATATACATACATATATATATATATATATATATATATATATATATATATATATATAAAAAGGACTTTAGCACTTTGGCCGACCTTCAATATAAATTCAAATGGCTTGTTTATGGAACAGGTCACAAAAGAATAAAGAAATAAAAATAAATATAAATATTGTAAGTGGAGTCTACAAATTCAAGCTCAAAAGGGAAGTTTTACAATCAATTTAATAGATGATGCCAAATTGATATATATGTCACAAAGAAATAAAGAAATAAACCAAAAAAAAAAATTAATTATTAAAAAAATAATAAAAAATAATAATAATAAATTGAAAGATAAATTTTAAGAGAGGCAACCAATTTATAAGGGAAAAAATTACCACATATGCATACTATAATCACAAACGAATAAAAAAGTACAAGTAAATATAAATTGGAAAACAAAATGATGCCTAGATGATATATAAAGAACAATAAATATATATACAACATATATACGGTATATATACGAAATATAAACGCAATATATACAGAATATATATATATATATATATGCATAAGGGAAAAAAATTACCAAATTTGTTTTTATAATTATTGTCTGAAAAAACGGTAGGTCGCAAAAGAATAAAGAAATAAAAATAAATATAAATTGAAAAAATTACAAATAATACACGTACACATGTATACCCGCATAACCAAATATATATACATATACACACATATATACAAACACACACACACAAGCACATATATATATATATATACACATACAAACTTGACCATCGCGAAATGAGAAATCATCGCGCAGAACCTTTGTGAGGTTGTAAGGTAAGGTAAGGTACATACCCATATATATATATATATATATATATACATTTAACTGCATACATACATACATACATACATATACACACATACATACATCATATACACACATATACATACAACACATTACTGCAATGACCACACACATACTCACATACACATACACATACATAACATACACGCTACAGCAAAAAATTGAAAAATAAAATTGTAAGGGAAACAAAAGACAAAAACAAATTTTTTACCAAAGATTTAACAACCTGCCTTTTTGTTTAAATCCATTCTGGGAATTCAGAATACAACATATATACGGTATATATACGAAATATAAACGCAATATATACAGAATATATATATATATATATATATATATGCATAAGGGAAAAAAAATTACCAAATTTGTTTTTATAATTATTGTCTGAAAAAACGGTAGGTCGCAAAAGAATAAAGAAATAAAAATAAATATAAATTGAAAAAATTACAAATAATACACGTACACATGTATACCCGCATAACCAAATATATATACATATACACACATATATACAAACACACACACACAAGCACATATATATATATATACACATACAAGCTTGACCATCGCGAAATGAGAAATCATCGCGCAGAACCTTTGTGAGGTTGTAAGGTAAGGTAAGGTACATACCCATATATATATATATATATATATACATACATACATACATACTATACCACATACATACATACTATACACACATATACATACAAACACATTTAACTGCAATGACCACACACATACTCACATACACATACATACATACACATACACGCATACACAAAAAATTGAAAAATAAATTGTAAGGGAAACAAAAGACAAAAACAAATTTTTTACCAAAGATTTAACAACCTGCCTTTTTTGTTTAAATCCATTCTGAAGGAATTCAGAGCAACGGGATCGAGTTGAAACAGACCTTTACTCATGTTAAGGTTATTTGTAAGTTGAATTATAGCCGACTCAAGAATATTTCTATTAACAATGTTGCTAGAGTGAAACAAAACTGAAACATTATTCCAATCAATACAATGGGATAACTCTGACAAATGGACAAAAAGGGCACTGGACAACTGTCCCGTTCTAACGGAATATTGAAGCTGTTTTACACGCGTTTGCAAATCCTTTCCCGTCTGACCTATGTAAAAGGAATCACATTGCTTACACCCAATTTTATAGATAATGCCTAAATTATTGGTAGGGCTATTTTTTACTATGATGTTTTTCACAATATTGTTATATGAAAAAACTACACTGATATCCAAAAGTTTAAGTACATTAGCAATGCCTAAGAAGCCCGGGAAAAATGGAAGTATTAAAATATTCTTTGACAAGGTGCGAGTGTTATTATTCACACGATAGAAGGTTCGTTTAGCCTTATTAAGACAAGATTCCATGAACGCAGATGGGTAACACAACTCACTTCCAATACCGTTGATATTTTCCAATTCGGCATCGATGTATTCCGGACTGGCGATCCTAAGAGCGCGGAGAAACATTGAGGAAAATATGGCCTTTTTAATAGGGGTGTCATGTCCAGAGTAAAAGTGTACGTAGGACAAATTGTTTGTTTTTTTCCGATAGATACTAAACTTAAAACACGGGCTATCCCTATGAACACGCACATCCGCAATAGCCTTTCACAATTAAAAAAAGATAGTGAGCTCCATATTACTAAAGCAGACAAGGCTAACACCTTAGTCATTATGGACAAAGTGGATTACATTGGAAAGATGAATGAGCTGCTTCAGGACCCCGCCACATACGTGAAACTTAGGAAGAACCCACAGGATGATGTCATCAAATCATTCAATAGTGGCTTGAAACGCATTCTCAAAGATCATAAGGATTTAATTCCCTTTTTTTGTCCACTTCACCTGCTCTGCCTTATCTTTATGGTCTTATTAAAACCCACAAACCGGGTAACCCTATGCGCCCTATTATTAGCTCGGTGGGCTCTATTACCTATAAACTCTCCAAATGGCTTGTTAATGTTTTGTCCCCCATTCTTGGAACTGTCTCTGATTCACACGTAAAAAATTCCATGGATCTCACTGAAAAATTGAATAATGTTCGCATTAATACCAACGATAGATTGATCAGTTTCGACGTTTGTTCATTGTTCACAAAAGTGCCGATTGATGATATGCTTGACTTTCTCGCCAGAGAATTACATAATTATGATTTACCATTACCTGCACACACTGTTTTGGAGCTTATTAAGCTTTGTATCAAGGATTGTAAATTCACTTTCAATGGCGAGCATTATCAACAAGTTTTTGGGATGGCCATGGGCAACCCTTTGTCGCCCCTTCTCTCCAATATTTATATGGAGTTTTTTGAAATTACTTACATTCCGAGAATCCTGGGGGTTGGCATCCCTTGGTTGCGGTACGTCGACGAGATTTTGTGTATCTGGCCCATGAATCGTGACCTGGATGACTTCCTCCTTCAGTTAAATGACCAAGTCCCCTCCATTAAATTTACTTTAGAAGTGGAACAAGACAACTCAATCCCGTTTTTGGATGTGCGTGTTCATAGGGATAGCCCGTGTTTTAAGTTTAGTATCTATCGGAAAAAACAAACAATTTGTCCTACGTACACTTTTACTCTGGACATGACACCCCTATTAAAAAGGCCATATTTTCCTCAATGTTTCTCCGCGCTCTTAGGATCGCCAGTCCGGAATACATCGATGCCGAATTGGAAAATATCAACGGTATTGGAAGTGAGTTGTGTTACCCATCTGCGTTCATGGAATCTTGTCTTAATAAGGCTAAACGAACCTTCTATCGTGTGAATAATAACACTCGCACCTTGTCAAAGAATATTTTAGTACTTCCATTTTTCCCGGGCTTCTTAGGCATTGCTAATGTACTTAAACTTTTGGATATCAGTGTAGTTTTTTCATATAACAATATTGTGAAAAACATCATAGTAAAAAATAGCCCTACCAATAATTTAGGCATTATCTATAAAATTGGGTGTAAGCAATGTGATTCCTTTTACATAGGTCAGACGGGAAAGGATTTGCAAACGCGTGTAAAACAGCATCAATATTCCGTTAGAACGGGACAGTTGTCCAGTGCCCTTTTTGTCCATTTGTCAGAGTTATCCCATTGTATTGATTGGAATAATGTTTCAGTTTTGTTTCACTCTAGCAACATTGTTAATAGAAATATTCTTGAGTCGGCTATAATTCAACTTACAAATAACCTTAACATGAGTAAAGGTCTGTTTCAACTCGATCCCGTTGCTCTGAATTCCTTCAGAATGGATTTAAACAAAAAAGGCAGGTTGTTAAATCTTTGGTAAAAAATTTGTTTTTGTCTTTTGTTTCCCTTACAATTTTATTTTTCAATTTTTTGCTGTATGCGTGTATGTGTATGTATGTATGTGTATGTGAGTATGTTTGTGGTCATTGCAGTTAAATGTGTTTGTATGTATATGTGTGTATATGTATGTATGTATGTGTGTATATGTATGTATGTATGTATGTATGTATGCAGTTAAATGTATATATATATATATATATATATATATGGGTATGTACCTTACCTTACCTTACAACCTCACAAAGGTTCTGCGCGATGATTTCTCATTTCGCGATGGTCAAGCTTGTATGTGTATATATATATATATGTGCTTGTGTGTGTGTGTGTTTGTATATATGTGTGTATATGTATATATATTTGGTTATGCGGGTATACATGTGTACGTGTATTATTTGTAATTTTTTCAATTTATATTTATTTTTATTTCTTTATTCTTTTGCGACCTACCGTTTTTTCAGACAATAATTATAAAAACAAATTTGGTAATTTTTTTTCCCTTATGCATATATATATATATATATATATATATTCTGTATATATTGCGTTTATATTTCGTATATATACCGTATATATGTTGTATTCTGAATTCCTTCAGAATGGATTTAAACAAAAAAGGCAGGTTGTTAAATCTTTGGTAAAAAATTTGTTTTTGTCTTTTGTTTCCCTTACAATTTTATTTTTCAATTTTTTGCTGTATGCGTGTATGTGTATGTATGTATGTGTATGTGAGTATGTGTGTGGTCATTGCAGTTAAATGTGTTTGTATGTATATGTGTGTATATGTATGTATGTATGTGTGTATATGTATGTATGTATGTATGTATGTATGCAGTTAAATGTGTATATATATATATATATATATATATATATATGGGTATGTACCTTACCTTACCTTACAACCTCACAAAGGTTCTGCGCGATGATTTCTCATTTCGCGATGGTCAAGCTTGTATGTGTATATATATATATATATGTGCTTGTGTGTGTGTGTTTGTATATATGTGTGTATATGTATATATATTTGGTTATGCGGGTATACATGTGTACGTGTATTATTTGTAATTTTTTCAATTTATATTTATTTTTATTTCTTTATTCTTTTGCGACCTACCGTTTTTTCAGACAATAATTATAAAAACAAATTTGGTAATTTTTTTCCCTTATGCATATATATATATATATTCTGTATATATTGCGTTTATATTTCGTATATATACCGTATATATGTTGTATATATATTTTATTGTTCTTTATATATCATCTAGGCATCATTTTGTTTTCCAATTTATATTTACTTATACTTTTTTATTCGTTTGTGATTATAATATGCATATGTGGTAATTTTTTCCCTTATAAATTGGTTGCCTCTCTTAAAATTTATCTTTCAATTAATTATTATTATTTTTTTTATTTTTTTATAATTAATTTTTTTTTTTGGTTTATTTCTTTATTTCTTTGTGACATATATATCAATTTGGCATCATCTATTAAATTGATTGTAAAACTTCCCTTTTGAGCTTGAATTTGTAGACTCCACTTACAATATTTATATTTATTTTTATTTCTTTATTCTTTTGTGACCTGTTCCATAAACAAGCCATTTGAATTTATATTGAAGGTCGGCCAAAGTGCTAAAAGTGTCTTTTTATATATATATAATATATATATATATATATATATATATTATATATATATGTATGTATAATATTGTGGTTTTTTTATTTGCCTGTTTATTTCTTTATGATTATTTAGGCTGTGACATATATATCACTAAGGCACTATTTGGTAATTAATTTTTTCTCAATTTATATTTATATTTATTTTATTTCTTTATTCTTTTGTGACCTGTTTCATAAACTATAAATGTTGGCTCCTCCCACAATTTTTTCTTTGCTTACTATATATATGTATATGTATATATATATAATATATGTATATGTATATATAATATGAATATGTATGTATGTATGTTTATTTTTGTAACCTATAATTGCCTTGATCTGTCCTTTCACTCCAGTGTTCCTGAGGATGTCATTAGACGAAAGCGCTTGAGCACCCGTTTGTGTTTCTTTTTTCCTTCGTGGTTTTATTCATCATATATATATATATATAATATATATACATACTGTATATATTTTTTTTTACCCCCACTGGGTTCGAACCGGTGTTCCTGAGATATACAGCTCCCAACGTGCAAAGTGTTCTTCTTGCTATGCCACTCGCATTTGTAAATGCGTTTAACGGATTGGGTATTTGTAGTTCTTTAATTTACAAATTGATTTAATGAATATTTTAGGTGAACAATTTTATACTTACATTTAAAATATATTTATATTTAGGAAATGAAAAATGCACTGTTTTGAAAATAAACACTAATATTACATACATACATAGTCAAATACATACATACATACATACATACATACATACATAATACATTACCAAAAATCTCATTTCCCAAATGAGTTGAGTGAGAAGGCAGATATGCTCGGATATGAAGTAGCATAGAAGGTAATGAAGAAGGGAAAAGGTAGGAACTAAAGCATGCACAATCATTCACACCGGAACCCTGCTCGCTTATCGCTCACCAAGCATTCTGTAATGCTACGAACTCGTTCTGTCACTATCCTTCCATACACCTTCTCCACCACACTCAAGAGACTTATACCTCTTTAGTTCTTACATTCACTCTTTTCACGTTTCATTTTGTACATTGGAACAATTATTGATTTCTCCCATCTTCAGGCACACTCCCACTTGCCTATGCACTTTGACATATATACCACAATCACTCTAACCCTTTCAAACCCCCATACTTGATCATTTCTACATCTTTTCCATTCACACCTGCCGCTTTCCCATTTTTTCAGTTATATATATATATATATATATATATATATATATATATATATAATCTTTTTCACCCATCAAACCCTTGAAATATTCTTTCCATCTATTCCATAGATCCACATCTGCTGTGAGCATTCTTCCATTTTTCATCCCTTACTCTCATACTTCCTTTCTTAATTTCATTTCTGCACTTTTGCACTTTCTTCCAGAACAACTTTCTATTCTCTACATAATTTTCGTTCATCGTCCTTCCAAACTCATTATTTATTCTCTGTTTCTTCCGCCACACTAGTCTCTTCACACTTCTCTTGCCCTCTTCATACATCCTCTTTCTTCTTCGACTTTCTTCTCAATGGCAACCATTCCCTACTTTTATGCTCAACAGTTGATGGAACCTCGACATTCCACCACGCTATTGCCCTCTTCTTCGCGGCTGTCTTAGCAACCACCCCACTCCTCGCATTACTAATCAGACATTCCTGGTACACATTCCATATCTCACTCGTATCTATTTGATCAGCATTTTATCCACTCGCTTCATCACGCACTCTCACACTATATACTTATCCGCTACCTCTCTCACCATTAATATTTTCACTTTAATTCTTTCATGTCCCACATTAATATCATTCACTCCCGTCCACTCTCCACACAAGATTACTTTACATATTAAATTTTTAAAACTATATTTCAACAAAAATTATTAATTAAAGGAACACCCACACACCCACAACCATACCTACACCCACATTTGTGTCAGCTTTACATAATGGAAAAGGGAAAGCATCACGAATATAAATATATTGATTCAATAAATCTGTTATTATTTATTGACTTTTATTATCAAATAAAAAAAACTATGGAAAAACCGAAGGTGTCTATTTACTTTTGTCAATCTTTTGTGTGTGTGTGTGTGTGTGTGTGTGTGTGTGTGTGTGTGTGTGTGTATACAGAAAAGAAAAATAACTCCTTAATTCTTATTTGCTAAAACTTTGAATACTTTTAAAGTATTTTAAATGAATGTTATAATAAATTTCACTTGGAGAGAAAATGAAATAGCTCTTCGTGTTTATTTTCTTTCGGCAAAAAAAAAAAAAAAAGCCCTTGATTGAAGGTTTGATACGGGAAGTTTAATGTCTGTAAATAATTCACTGCCATCAATTCCAAGCTCGTACTGTCTCGATTCAATTGCATGACTTGTTTCAATGTTGTTCTGTGTAACATTCTTGTGAAGAAATATTCATTGCCCTCAAATTGGAACTTGGAGACATCGATCTCTGCTTTATACGGGTGTCTCTATAAAGTGCCGCCATAAGAAATGAATGAGCCACTATTTGGCAGCAGCATATGAGGCACTGTGATGAACTATTTCAAATAGCTCTGAGACATTGTAAACAAGGTTATGTATCCAGACACGACTTTCAAAGACAACGCTTAATACAATTCTCTTTGTGTTATACTATCTTCTTCCTTTCTCTGTCCTTAATATATACTGTATATACAACATATATATATATATATATATATATATATATATATATATATACAGGGTGAGTCAAAAGTCTCCATACATAGGCAAAATGGTCACTTTATTATGCAATCACTTGTAAGTCACAAAATATGCTCTATGTGGGCACCATTACACTGAATGCACATACTGGTGCGTTCCGCCCAGTCATGACAAACGCGCGTCAACACGTCTGGTGTTATGCGTGCACACGCATCACGAATGCGTTCCTTTAGGTGGTCCGTGTTTTGTATTTTCACCTGGTACACCATGGCCTTCAAGTGCCCCGACAAGTAAAAATCAAGGGGGGTGAGGTCTGGGGACCTCGGAGGCCACTCCACGGGACCACGGCGGCCAATCCAGTGATCCGGAAACTGCTGATCCAGCCACTGGCGCACGCAGATACCGTAATGGGGTGGCGCCCCGTCTTGCTGAAAGTACGCTGGAAATCCCCCGTCCTCGTTCAGCAGGGACGGCATGACTCTGTCTTGCAGCATGTTTAGACACATTTCGGCATTCAGATTGGTGTCAATGAAAAAAGGGCCAACAATTGTGTTGCCTCATATCCCGCACCACACCATCACTTTTCTAGCGCCTTGCTTTTTTGAGGAACTCATCCAGTGCGGGTTGTCATCACTCCAATAACGTACGTTTTGACGATTAACCTCTCCATGAACATAAAAGTTGGCTTCATCTGAAAACAGGATGCCAGCCGAAAACTCCGTGTCTTCGTCCACTTTTGTTCTTGTCCAATCACAGAATTCCAGCCGCCTGTCCGGGTCGTCTTCACTAAGCTACTGCAACATTTGCATTTTGTATGGATGCCATCTGCGCTCTTTCATAATGCGGATGATACTCCTTTGGCTGACACCGCATTCTGCAGACATCCGTCGAGTGCTTTTTTGGAGACTCTTTGCGAACGCTGCCAGCACCATGGTCGCTGTGTCTTCATCGGTGGCTGTTCGTGGACGGCGACTTCTCGGTTGGTCTGCAACACTTCCAGTCTTCTTGAACTTCTCAATGAGTTTGGCAACGGTGTCGTGTGTGATGTGCGTGCCGGGGGCGTGTCTCCTGTTAAAATCCTCGGCAACCTTGCGACAGCTTCTTGATCCTGCCAGAAGAGTGATCTTTATACGCTCTTCTTGGGACAAAGGCATCTCAGGACATCACCTGCAAAAAAATAAAAAATAAATAATCATTTATTTATCATGACCATTTGCCTATGTATGGAGACTTTTGACTAACCCTGTATATATATATATGTATATATATATATATTATATATAATATATATATATATATATATATATATATATATATTGTGTGTGTGTGTGTGTGTGTGTGTGTGTATGCAAAGAACGACGCTTGTTTAGAAGAGTGTCCGCACAAGAAGAGGAGAAAAAATGAACAATGAGGCACCTCCGGGGATCGAACCCGGGATCATCCAATTGCCGGTCACAGATATGATAACCACTACACGAAGGTCCTCGGTCAACCAGAACTCGTAATTCTCCTACATACGAGCGGAATCGAGTGCCCTTTTGAGGGGGCACCTTCTCATGCCGTATATATACTACACATTTTAACTGCAAGCGACACACACAGTATAATTAATGTAAATATATATATATAATATATATATATATATATATAGAGAGAGAGAGAGAGAGAGAGAGAGAGAGAGAGAGAGAGAGAGTGTCGCAAAAGTCGTGTATCATAGGAATGTTCAGTGTTGACTATAATATATTATTTTTTCTTTTAGGTAGGGGATGGCTGCGAAATTAACAATAGACGAGAGGGTGAGCTTGGTTTTAATGTATGGAATACCAGGTACAACAAATCGATGAAACGGTACAGAATTTAAATTCTGTACCGATTAATTGATTTGTAGATTTTGTAGATTTTCAATTTGTAGATTTGTAGATTTGTAGTTTTTCAATTTTTGTCTTATCAAAAGTGGCCATCTCCAATTTTGTCAAGATAGGCCTACTAGCGCCTTTACTCACTTATGAAGATGTGTTTGCTAATTTCCTTTTATTTATGCTGTGTTCTACGTAGAATTATAAATAACCGCCAGTTTATTTCACTTTTTGGTTCATATGCTTTGTTTTTATGTATAAGGCAGTACCCAAGTTTCATCCCAAACTGAACAAGTGCAACCCATGTTTGTAAATTACTCCTGAGGGCTTCAGGATGGTAACCGCCTCTCGTACTGCCTCTATTTGGACTTGAAGAGTTGTTGGTAATCCAGGTATCATCTCCAGGTATTTTTTTAGGTTTTTCTTAACCAGGCCTGTTGCTCCTACTATAACTTTGATGACATCAGTCTTTTCTAGGGCCCACGTTCTTTTGCTTTAGGTAATTTTTTAGATCTTGGTATTCAGCTGTTTATTTCAAAGTCAATGGGAACACTTACGTCTATTAGTAAGGCAGCTTTGTTTTTCTTTTCCTATATCATAATGTCGAGTTTTATTACTCTGTTTTATATGTAGGTTGCAGATCTTCTTATGTCGTGTAGTGTAGAAACCATCCACAAGCAGTGTCTGGCAGCCAGGCACTACATAGATAACACACTCTCCGTTCCAGTGACAAAACCGGCACCCATCATCGGGTGATAGTCCTACCATCTTCTTGAACCTATTTCTATATAAGGCTTGATTCTTGTGCGCCCCATCAAATGTCACTGTATAGTAAGAGGTGTGTGAACAATCAGACGTTGAAATTCCTTTATCAGTGAATGAAATCTGAACGGTTTCTCAGTGTGTTTCTTTAAAACCTCGGCCATTTACACAGTGAAATCCATTTGCTAGTGGATGAGCAAATTGCATGGACGTTCATATATCAACTGAACAACGTATTTGCAACGACGACGACGACGACAAATACGAAGTCAGTGAAAGTGACATACATGAAAAGTGAAATATTCAGTTGCTCATTTCAATTTTGGGGGTTTTGCACAAACTTAATCAATCCAAGGAGGCTTGGAACAGGTTGAGACCAGGACCCAGAAATCCGAGGTTCCCTAACATAAACACACACACACACACAGTGACGGTGACGGTCCAGAGCTGGGCACTTGCGTTTTTTTTTGCGGTACTGCGGTACTGCGGTACTACCGTGTTGGTCGGTACCGCGGAAAGTACCGCGGGAAATTTGAATGCGGTAGCGGTACTGCTGTATTTTCAGCGATCCTTTGCGGTACTGCGTTATGCGGTACCGGTTTGGTAGTGCGGTAGTAGTACCGCAGTACCGCAGTACCGCAAAAAAACGCAAAAAAAAACGCAAGTGCCCAGCTCTGACACACACACACACACACACACACACACACACACACACACACACACAAATATATATATATTGCATTTAATTTTTGTGATATAAACTTTATTCTGTTTTATGCTGCGTGCTGTACTACATCTAAAGTATGGTATCTGTCATGAATTATTCGTCAGGACGCGGCTTCCAGATCCGACTCTCAACTTACGCCAATTCCACCCTTCTAACCTTCAACAATACCTTCGTAAAAGTATAAGAATACTTCAATAGGGGGGGGGGGGGTTAAAAACGACGGGTTTCAATTTAAATAAATAAGTTTATTAAAGAAGTATTGTTAAGTGATTTATCTTCAATTCTTCAAATTGTTATTTAATGGAAGACTACTCATAACTCTCTCTATACCAGAATACGAGAGTTGATGTCTGAAACAGTATTCAATGACGAAGATACAAATTACAGACTAATATTAGAAGTTTAACACTACTTCCATTCAAGCAGAACTTAAAGGTGCTAACTCGTATCAAAGGAAGAAAGAAAGAGCAAATGAAAAGGAGATAAGAGTGATTTACACTCAGAAATTAGGTATAAGACATTCAATTATACCGGCCTCTAATACGCTCCAGCTTCTTATGTCTTCTTTTCAGTGACGCAAATCCTTAAGGAGATGGTATTTCAAAAGGGAGAATATTTAATGCGTAAATAGATCCTTAAGAAAATTAGTTCATCATTATTTTGGGATTGTTTCTTACTGGATCGTTATTATAAAAGAATTTTTACATCAACATAAAAAATAATAGAAAAAAATAGAAGTTAAAATCTTAGTAAAAATTATTTTAAGCCTATTTAATTACTAATTAAATCAAACAATGAAAATAGTCTTATCAAGCACCATCGCAAATATATATTAATATACAAAATAAGTAAATTATATTACTAAGACTGGAAAATAAACAATATTTTAAGCTTTTATTATTAATTGCCAAGTTATTTTTACATTTTTTTATTCTTATTTTTACATTATTTTATTCTTATTTTAAAAATTTTTATTCTTATTTTTACTTTTTTTATTCTTATTTTTAAATTTTTTATTCTTATTTTTAAATTTTTTTATTCTTATTTTTACATTTTTATTCTTATTTTTACATTTTTTATTCTTATTTTTACATTTTTTATTCTTATTTTTTACATTTTTTTTATTCTTGGTTAAAATCGAGGACGTAAATTGTAAAATAAAAAATAATTCTAAAAATGTTTATTCTATTTATATAATAACTCATCAAATCAATCTACTGTACTCGGAGGAAAGCTTCATAGTTCCACCTATCGTAGGGTTAAAATTTGGCGGTGAAGGGTCCTTCCTCGTCTTTTTACAACCCACAAAAGGAAACGAAAGAAATTCAAATTGATTCCGCAACGGAAATCGCATATGGCGATCTATAAATTTAAGAACTCATTCTTAATTGATAAAGTTACTTTACGTTTGTTTATTAAAGAAAATCATTGAAATCAAACGAAATTAAAGCATTAGATATGAAATTAAATAAAAATTATTTTAAATTCCTTCATTATGGATTATACAGGGTGAGCGAAAAGTCCATGTACACCTTCCACGTCCAATACGGTGCAGGTAGAAGTTCACTACACTTCTTGCAGGTGCACAGGAACTTTTCGCTCACCCTGTATAATCCATCCGGTATAAAAAATTATATTAAATGCTTTGAATCTTTGTTTATATTCACAATACACCGAATACCTTTGAATTTTATGAAATTTTATTATTTATTAAATATTAGAAAGAGAGAAAGAAGAAACGCAATGCGCAATCAGAGAAATATTATTCATTTATTTATCTGTTATTCATTATTCATTCAAATATTCATTCATTATTCATTCAATAAAATTTTTCAAATTGTGAATTCCCTTTTTAGAAAATTTTTAAAATCAAAATTATTAATTTTTACTCTTAAATTAAGCATTATTTAGGTATTAAATCTTCGTTGTTAATCAAATTAATTCAACTTGGAAACTATACAAGGTGTCCCATAAGTCTTGTTTTGGGACCTTTTTTTTTTTTTGTTGCAGGTAGAATAACACCCCAATGGCTAATATGGAAGTGAGTGACAAGAAAAAAAAGGTCCCAAAACAAGACATCACTTTGAACATTTGTTTTAGTTCTAATGTATTATTTTTGCAAGTTTAATTTAAATTAAATTTTCCTATGAGACCGGACTTATGGGACACCCTGTATATAGTTGACTAATTATTCTATTTTAAAATTATTTATATATATAGAAATCAAGAATAAAGGTGAAGAATAGAAAGAATACTATGGAAACACATAGAAAAAGCATCATGAATATTCGGAATTATACAATTCACTCAACAGTTTCCGCTTCCAATTAGACTGTTGTGTCACCTTCCGGAGCGGACTCGTACATCTGTTGGTAACAGTCTTCTTCTTCTTCTTCTTCTTCTTCGTTTCTCTCCATTTTTCTTGGAGGTTTAACGGGTTTGACCACACTTGGTAATGGTTCTGGAACTTAGGAGTAGAGGATCATTAGTGTTTTCAAAGTTTCTTCTTGCCGTGAAGAATTTTTCCCATTCTTGGAATTTGAGAAAAATTAGGAAGATTTCCTTGAGGGCGTAGATGGCTTATTTGAACTTGAACAGAATTGTTGCGTTGTTTTCTTCTTCTTTCAGAAAAATGCGCCTCGGTGGTGTAGTGCTTAGCGTCGCTGACTACGAATCCATCGGCCCCGGGATCGAGGTCCGGTGACGGCAGGCTGCGCGCAGCAAAACCCAGTTGTTCATCTTTCCACACAATAAAAAAAAATTGATTGGTAGATAAATGGGTACCCTGGGTAGCCTAGTGGTTAAGACGGTGGGCTGATGGTGGGGCGTGGCTCGGATTTCACGTTAAACTGTAGGTCTACCCGGTGGAGTGACAAGTTTGACCTTCGTCAGATTGAACAATTCGGGCGGAAGCAAAACCAAGGTAAACCAAGGTTAACCAAGGTTATCCTAAGTTAATATTATCATAAGAATGATGGCTGCGATTGCATTTGATGCAATCACTCTACTGGTTGTAGAAATAACGCGAGATTTGGTTGTACTATTTAAATGGGTTCTCTTCAAAAATTGAGAAACTTGTTTAATGCCAAAGAATCTGAAAATAAAAACCCACTCTAATAGACAGAGTTTATTTCCACAACAGTTTCGACGCCCACTGTTGTGGAAATAAACTCTGTCTATTAGAGTGAGTTTTTATTTTCATATTTTGACCTTCACGTAGAAAAAAGTGAAGTTTTATGCATTTGCCAAAGAATCGTTGATTTTCTGGTTTCTTGTATTTATTCCATCTGTCATGACAGCAAAATTCTGTCCAATAATATCGAGAAACGTTATATAGGATTCTTTCTCAATCTCCTTTTTCTGATTTACAAAATAGGCCTGAAATGTATTTTCAAAGTATTTAAAATTAGTCTTTAACATTTCGACATAATGTTTTAAAGAAGTTATCTCGTAGAACGAAGCATTTAGGACTGAGATAATCATTTATTCCTGTCGTTAACATTTCTTGATTCGCTTCTATATTTTGTATCTTTCGTATTACTTGATCGATCTCCTTTTTGGTTGTTGTTCCAAATAGAGAAGTTTATTACCTCACCGGCAATATTCAGTAATCCTCGCTTACTTCCTTGAAAATTCTTCTTTTCTTCATGTATTATTTTAACAAATTCCTCCAAATCTCCTTTTCAGTCCGTGATTTGCATTTGTAGATTCGAAACTGTATTTTGCAGAAGTAATAATTCTCGAGTCGTTCTTGTGGTAGTGGATTCTTTCTTCGTCATCATGAGGATAGCTTCATCCAATTGAAGTCTTAGACTGTTTAGATCGTCGTCCATTGTTTTGAGTTCGTTGAGATATGGACTAATAATATCTAGCGAGACACTGAAGAAATAAATAGATCCTGATGAGACTAAATTACCCATTTGCTGAAAGATCAGACCATTCTGTAGCTTCACTGTTTCCGTCTCCATTGTGGACGGTAGACAAGTCAGCAAGATAAACAGTTGACCAATTATTTTTGAGCCTGTAAAATATAAAAGAGACACCACAAACGCAAGTAAAGGGCTCAATTACTGTATCTTCTAATTTCAAATAATCGTAAATATTACTTTCTTTATAGAAATTAATTTCCAGTAAATAGGTAATAATGGTTCTAGTTTAAACCTAATCCTTTTATAATAAATTCACATCTATACTTTAAAATCAAGACCGAAATAGCAGCAGAAGTTAATGCTACAACTAACTTAAGTACAGCTGTTACCATTATTTATATACTGTGGCTTTATAATTTAATATGCGTTTTTACCTATATTTGGAGAACATATGCCGTTCTCTCCTCGATACGTCATCTCCTAACGTCAGAGGGATAACGTCATTTCCGGTGAAATTAATCTCAAGCATTACGTCAGATATATTATCATTTCTTCTTCGCCTATGACGTATACTAAAAAGTTCTCAATGTTTTATAAAAGACCTCATATTCCTCCTAGTGTAGATAATTGCATATAATTTTTGTTTAAAATTAACTCTATGTTTATTCATACTGCTTCAAATATCATCAAAAGAAGTCAATTAATTTTCTTACACTGTTTATCAACATATACTCTGTGTGTATATATATATACGATATATATATATATACATATATATATACACACAATTAATCCTCATTTTTCAGTAGCTAGTTTTTACTTAATAGAAAGTTTTATAAAGATAAATATATGGAGTGGTGCAATTATTTTTATATGCATGGGCGTATGAGGCGGGGGGGGTCTTGGGGGGCGGCCCCAGGACTAGGGAATTTTGAGCATTTTCAGGTCAGATTTTTCCTGACATTCCTTTTTTTTTTTTTACTTCTTGAGGTGAATTAATCACTTGCTACGATACTTGTAGTTAATAATTAAAACATAAATTGAGGACTAACTGAATTCTATATCAACTGCAATGGCGTAGTTTTGCTCGTCATTTGGAAATGTTGTAGCAAAATTTTATCTCATTTTTGTAAATTGTAATGTTTTTTATATCAAAAAGGCTTTAATATATGTTACTCATACTCTAACCTTTGTGTTATTTTATGCTACACATAGTGCTTATGCGGAAATCAGGGCACCCTAAAAATTTTTAGGGAAAATTTTTTCCGTCCCCCCGAATAAAGTGCCATTCCATACGCCTATGTTTATATGTTAATAATACCAAATTAACTTTCTTCTTTTAACTGATTTGTGGTTCCTCATAATCTGTATAATAATTAATTTACGTTATTATTTGTACTTTTCTCTAATTAAGACGTGAAACAACCATTTTATAGGAGTGTATTCCGCATTTTTAATCATGTTAATGGTGATGATGTAATGACTTATAACTAATATTTTATTTCTAATTTTTCCCCCACTTTTTTATGTTTTTAAATTATAATAATACAATGTATTAGAAATAGCTTTACACTTAATTACAATTAATGACCAGTTCTTTTATGGGGATTATATTATACAGGGTGTTTCTAAAGTAACCATCTATTTTGCGAAATAATATGAATTATAAAAAAAACACCTTTAAAACATGAAAAATATATATATATATATATATATATATATATATATATATATATATATTTGTAAGCTCGGCACACATTGTTGCTCTTCGTGGATAATCTTCTTCTTGTAAGTTGTGGAACACTTGAATGTGGTATGGCTTTTTCTTTAAATCATAACGTAGAATTCTGTAAACCGTTGTTTGTGGAATTTCTAATCTGTGGGATGCCCTCCGAATCGATAATTGTGGATACTCTTCGAATGCTTCTTGAACAGATTCGATTCTTTCGTGAGATCTTCTTGGCCGTCCATATCTACGCTCGTCATGCACAGATCCAGTCCTCATAAATTTGTTTACTAATTTGCGAATAGCCTGGTCTCTAGGGCCTGTTTTACGAAACCTTCTCTCAAACTTTTCTCTAATTTCATTGCACTTCATGCCTTTTATCCTGCATGTTACTACATAAACCCGTTCTTGCACATTCATCATCAATGATATGGGTCTGAAAATAAGATAAAATAATTAACAAAAAATCGTGTAAAGCAATTGAAATATTATAAATACATGAATTTTGTATAACAATGCACATACCATTATGCCAATATAACAATTGTTTAAAATCCCCCTATTTCACCAAAATAGATGGTTACTTTAGAAACACCCTGTATACAGGGTGTACATAAAGTCAGGATCTATTTTTGTGAAATAATTATTTTTTTCTATTTTTCTTTTCAGAAGCCCTTAGAATGAATACAGAAGAGCGTGTGGCAATAGTAATTTGGCGAATCGAGGGAAAGAAATACAATGACATCAGAGAGAAGTTTAGAAGGAGATTTCATAAGCCGGGGCCAATAGACAAGACAATACGAAAATTGGTGAACAAATTTAAACGAACGGGATCTGTAAATGATGAAGCAAGAGACTCACCTAAAGTTAATGTCTGGATGGGTTTAACAAAATCTAAGGTTTATGGTCCTTTTTTCTTTGCTGAAGCTACAGTTACGGGGCTTATTTATCTGGACATGTTGCAGCAATTCCTTGAACCTCAGCTGATTGGGGATAGGAGTGTTAGTACCGTCGTCTATCAACATGATGGTGCTCCTTGTCGCTATGCCAAAATTGTTCAGGATTATCTAAATGGACGTTTTCCAAATCGCTGGATCGGACGCGGAAGCAACAGACCTTGTGAAGCGAGATGACCAGATTTAACCCCTTTAGATTTCTTTGCATGGGGCTTTATCGAGTCGCACGTCTATCAGACGAAGATTACGAGTCTTGAAAACTTACGTACACGTATACGAACTGCTGCAGATAACATAACCCCGCAAATGCTCCAGAATGTGTTTAGAAATGCTGCGGAACGATTTGAGCTGTGCAGGGATACTGATCGGCGTCACGTCGAATTCTACTCTTAATTATTTAATAAATGTTACCACTTTATCATTTTATGATTGAATTCCATATAATTTCCAAGTGCTTCACAAAAATAGATCCTGACTTTATGTACACCCTGTATAATTACATTAAGTATATCCGATTGAATTTATAAATGCGATTTTAAAAGACGAGTATGCATACTTTCTATGAAAAAATGCATACTATGAAAGTATGTATACTTAGTTTCTATGAAAGCATGCATACTCATTTTCTATGAAAGCATGCATACTTACTTAATATGAAAGCATGCATACTTACTTAATATGAAAGCATGCATACCATGAAAGTATGCATACTTACTTTCTATGAAAGCATGCATACTTACTTAATATTAAAGCATGCATACTTACTTAATATGAAAGTATGGATACTTACTTAATATGAAAGCATGCATACTTACTTAATATGAAAGCATGGATACTTACTTAATATGAAAGCATGCATACCATGAAAGTATGCATACTTACTTTCTATGAAAGCATGCTTACTTACTTAATATTAAAGCATGCATACTTACTTTCTATGAAAGCATGCATACTTACTTAGTATGAAAGCATGCATACTTTCTTAATATGAAAGCATGCATACAATGAAAGTATGGTTGATTACGAAATGGATGAAGTGAATATAACAGACTGTATATTTGGTACTTTTTTCATGAAGTAATTGACGAATGATTGAGTCATTTCTCGGAGTCTTAAATCTGAGGTATACCAGGAATTTCCCCAAACAGTATTAGAAGTACTTGAAGGTTGTACACATGAAATTAAGGTTAGCGATGTGCGCAGGAAGAGAAATAAAGTGTTTGCGCATTGTCGTATCTGTTTTATGCATGTATTTTTCAAAAAAGCTAATATAATTTTATAAACCTATTACAATTCTTATAGAAACTAAGTAGTACAGGTATGTGCCCCTGAAAATAAGTACTGTATATAGTTCAAAGGTTGCTTGTGGGAATAAAGCAAATAAATGAGAAATGACGTTAAGATTGTTGTCCATATAATGTTTGTCCAGTTAACTTACCACCACTTACTCATAAATCTGGAAGTATATAGTTGTGAGGTAGTTGTTTGATGGGTTTGTTCAATCAGTTTATTCTCAACTTACGCATAAATTTTGCAAGATATTATTATAAAATTTCATAAGGATAAAAGGATCACCTGAAGATCAGGGCCCCCAGCCTTATTTAGTTAGCTTTATAAGGCTAACTAACGAAAATATCACGACCTAACCTAACCAATCGTCAAGGGCGTACAGTTGACCTAACGATTGGTTAGGTTAGGTCGTGATATTTTTGTTAGTTAGCCTTATAAGACTAACTAAAGAAGGCTGGGGGCCCTGATCTTCTTCAGGTGATCCGGATAAAAAAAATATTTAACACCTTTTATTTACTTATATTAATACGGATCTTTTCAAAAAAATCTGGACCCTTCTTTATACCTAGAAAGTTACATTATTATTATGTGGTTTTTGCGTGCTGAGTTCAAAAAAAACGTTATTCTTTTGGGGGGGGGGGGGAGAAATGAAAAGTAAAAAAGTTACATCAATTTTTATTTGTAATATTAGGTCGATATATGTAAATAATGGTAATAAAAATTGATGTAATTTTTTTATTCTTCATTTCTCCAAAAAGAAAGAATAACTTTTTTGAACTCAGCACGCAAAACCACATAATAATAATATTGAACTTTCTAGTTATAAAGAAGGGTCCGCATTTTGGAAAAGATCCGTATTAATAATTGCAAAGTTTTTCTCGTTGTTCCAATGTTTTCTAGGTCTATTTTATTTTGTTGGTGTTGATCGGGTTCAGGTTCGAATCCCAGAAGTGATTTTTTTTCACATTTCATCGAAGCCTTGCATCCTGGTTTTTTCTTAGTGATTTTATAAAAACTACTAAAAGAACTAAAAGAAATAACATCGCGCTCTCTCTCTCTCTCTCTCTCTCTCTCTCTCTCTCTCTCTCTCTCTCTCTCATTTTTTCCATTTCTAAAATATCTCTCAGAAGCTTCATTTTTCCGGCTAATTCCCACACCCACACACAAGTGCATCCCCTCGGTAGGGAAATGTCTCTACATTTTAATTACCTATTTTTCTTCCTTATGAACTTAGTTCTTAAATTCATTTGGATTCAAACATATGCACGAAAGTACTCGCATCTCCAATGCCTGAAAATCAACCAAAATACGGGTATGAAAGCAACCGAAAAAAATTGAATATCAATGAAATATACTGTACAATACTATTTTTCATAAAACAATTCATTAATTATATTATTTCCATTTTTTTTGTAATTTTAAGTCCAATTAAGTTCTGTTACTACTTTTAAATTTCTAATTCCAATTTGTTTGTAAGAGTTACGACAGTGTATCGTTATTTACAATCAAGGTTCGAGGCCTCGTATCATTTAGAAACAGGACGGGTTTTCCCTCACTTTTTCTTCTTTTATTATAAAGGGTTTTTCCGTGTACCAGCTAAAGATGTAGGTTCAGACCTTCACATTTATGTCCACAGAATGTTTTAAGAGATTTCTTATGAGTTATTACCTAATGATATAGCGACATTTCATCTTATATTTTTAAAATTCCTAAATTCCTAGGTCCCTGAATTCCTAAATTTAAATGGTGAAGTTTTCAACATTTTATTCAGATCGATAACCAATCATTAATCTAAATTCATTCTTTTGTTTTATTAGTAATAAAGAGCTATTAAGTTCATTATTCATACGGACAATCAATCCTCTCTCCTCTAAGTCATTCAGTTGGCGGGAGATTTCATTCAAATAGTTCAATGGCAACCTATATTGTTTAGTAGAGACTGGACCATGTTCTTTGTCGACTTCTACTTTTATTTTACAATCTTTTAACTAACCTAATTTCACAAAACAGTATCATTGTATTGTAGCGATAATTCATGCAATTTCTCTTTTAAATTTGTACTGAATTCTGATTTTGAAATATAACCTAGTATTATTTTCTTTTTTTTCTGAAATATCTGTGCCACTTATCTCAGTATACATCCCTTTCGTCATAAACTCATCTTTAATATCATTCTGATAAATCTTAACCATCTTTTAAATTTTTATTTATCATTTTAACTGGATAATATATCACATTATCATCATCCTCAACCGGAGAATTTCCTTCTAAAATTTTTACATCATTTTCAGTTTGACTAACCTCATCAAATCTTTCCGTTTCATCCTTTACAGTCCAACAGTAACACAAAATTTCTTCCTTACCAGTAGCTTTATATTCCCCATCAACCCTGGATTTTTCTTCCTTACCAGAAGCTTTATATTCCCCATCAACCCTGGATTTTTCTTCCTTACCAGAAACTTGATAATCCAATCAACCCTGGAAATCTGTTTTTCGTTTGCAGTCCCTCTGCAACACGAAACATTCTGCTGATTCGGCGCTTCTAAATTACTTTCGGGTGAACTACTTTTATCAGATATTATATCAGAAAGGGTAAACACATCCCTGAACTCGATATTTTCTGAAACAATACTCAAGATCGGAGCAGCATTCTTCCGAACTTTCCCGCAATGAGGTACATATATTTCAGCCACCTTTTCACATAAAATAACATTTTTATAATATTTATTCGTTTTATTTTCCTCCTCACAACTCTCATAACATTGTATGCATGTAGTAATAATTCACTGGTTTACAGCCAAAATGCTTCGGAAATAAAAGTAGTCAATCTTTACTAATTTTGAGTCACTGAATACGAAAATGATGCCTAAAATTGCCAATTGGCTCTATTTATAAAGATATCAGGCAACCCTGCACCCTACTAACTGGACTGCATCTGTCGCGTAATATGTAGACGCCTGTGACACATCGACGCATTGACTCTACTGCGCATGCGCAGTTATATTTTTTTTTATTTTAATAAATTAATGTAAATATATACATATATATACAATAAAATGTAATTTTAAATTTATCTATTACATTATGTATTTGTAAATTATTTATTAAAAAATAGATTGGATCATTTTAACATATTGCTTCCCATAATGTTTTTGATATTAATATAAATGGAATACTAACCTAACTTAACTTTACCTAATTTAAAATTATTAAAATGCAATGTAATTACATTAATTTATTAAAATAAAAAAATATAACTACGTGCATGCGCAGTAGAGTCAAGGCGTCGATGTGTCACAGGCGTCTACATATTACGCCACAGCATCAGTTCATTCGCGGAAGTCATACAGTGCACCCTTGTCAAACTCTTTTTAGTGTTTGCTTTTGAAACTGAATGTTTTTCAGCCTAATTTGAACAAAGATGCCTAGTAATTGCGTGAACAGTGTAGATAACTTCTGTTATGTTTGTGGAGAATTGACTTTTGCATCACAAAAGCGTGCTATAACCGCCGTGATTATGAAAGCCTATCACCTTTATTTTGGCTGTAAGATTGGAGATCAGGACAAGAGCTGGGCCCAACACATATGCTGCAATACTTGTGCAGCAATACTTGTGCTGCAATACTTGTGCAGAGCCAATCGGAAAAGGAAATCTATGCCTTTTGCAGTGTCAATGGTGTGGAGGGAACCAACAAATCATGTCAGCAATTGTTACTTCTGCATGGTGCCTCCAGTCAAGAAAGGTATTTGCAAGAAAAAAAAGTGGATTTTACAATATCCAAATATACCCTCTGCTATACTCCCGGTACCTCACGGCGAAGGACTACCCGTTCCTGAGCCCCCACACTCATTCTCCTTGGAGTCAGAGGACGAGGAGAATGAAGGAACCTGCGAAACTTGTGAGCCTTCAACTTCACAAGACCCTGAATTTGTTTATAACTTGACATCTTCTAAACCGCACATGATAACTCAGAATGAATTAAACGACCTTATCAGAGATTTAGAACTGCCAAAGAGTAAGGCAGAGCTGTTGGGCTCCAGATTGCAGCAGTGGAATCTCCTCGCTGAAAATGTTAGTGTGTAAGTTTCGTGACCGTCAAAAAGATTTTGTCCCATTCTTCATCATGGAAGGTGATCTTGTAGCTTGCAACGACATCGATGGTCTGATGGCAGCTCTCAACATTATTCACAATCCTGATGAGTGGAGACTGTTTGTTCATTGATTCATCGAAGTTGAGTCTAAAAGCTGTTTTGTTGCATGTTGGCAACGTATTGCCATCAATTCCAGTTGGTCATGCAGTCCACATGAAGGAAACATATGACAACATGAAATTGCAACTTATAGAACTGCATAAACTATGACAAACATCAGTGGCAGGTTTGTGGTGAATTCAAAGTTGTAGATAGATCTTCGACTGCAGTCGGGCTACACTAAGTATTGCTCTTTTCTGTGTGAATGGAATAGTCGGGCTAGGACTTCTTATTACATCAAGAAGGATTGGCCACTCCGACACTCATTGGAACCTGGAACAAAAAATGTTCACTATCCTCCACTTGTAAAATCGAGCAAGATTTTGTTACCACCCTTTCACATCTAACTGGGCGTCATGAAAAATTTTGTTAAGGCTATGGATAAAACGGGGGCAGCTTTTAAGTACCTCGGTGGTAAATTCCCAAAGCTCAGTGAAGCAAAAATCAAGGAGGGTGTATTTGTTGGTCCACAGATCCGCGAGCTTCTTAGAGATGAGGAGTTCGACCGTATCCTACAGTAGGTGGTGAGGAGAAGACAGCGTGGAATGCTTTCCGGTTAGTAGCAACCAATTTTCTCGGAAATACCAAAGCTGACAATTACAGGGAGCTGGTGGAAAACCTGCTGTTGTCCTATCAAAAAATGGGCTGCAATATGTCTTTAAAGATACATTTCCTCCATTCGCACCTGGAATTTTTTCCGGCCAACTGCGGAGCAGTCAGCGATGAACATGGCGAACGTTTCCACCAGGATATCTCAGTGATGGAAAAACGCTACTAGGGGAAATGGAGTCCATCATTGTTAGCAGACTACTGCTGGGCAATAACAAGAAATGCTCCAGAAGTTGAATACAGGAGACGAGCAAAGAAACGACGGGTTGAATCAATATAAGTGACTGCATTGTTACTAATATATGGTATACATATACGCAAAATGTGTAACTTAAATTTTCTTTGAAACTGTAGCCAATCGACTGTTTTTATGGTCATATTCGTTTTCAGCACCCCAAAATCCATAATAGGAAACACATTTTATCTCCGAAGCACAAACTTTTTTAAAATTTGTAGATCAGTGTAATAAGACATCACTTCAGCCTTAATTTGCATTTCATTCACTTTCATCTTTAATTTACTTTTCTCAGACTCGTTCTTCATAACAACATTAATCCACCAATTTCATCTACGCAAGACAATCGTATCTCTATTCGTAGAAAATAAATTTTATTAGCTAATGAAATTATTAAAGTTATACCTTCAGGGAGATTTATTTCCCGTTTAAACCTAATGTTAGCATACATTCTAGAAGCTATTTTGACCGAATTATTCATCAACTTTAATTCTAATTTCTCAAGACTAACCCTTTTTTCTTAATATACCGTTTCACTCCTACTTTATTTTCTTCTTTATTAACATTACTTATTTCAACCTCTCTTTTCTCTCTTTAGTTCAGGTATTTCATTTACAAGATTTCTTGTATTCTTTTCAGTTTTATTATTAAATAATTTAACATTTTATTCAGGTATATTTTCCTCTATTTTGGCAATCGCATCGTTACAGTAATCATTGTCACCCTTTTTCATGCTTGTTTCATCTACGCAAGACAATCGTATCTCTATTCGTAGAAAATAAATTTTATTAGCTAATGAAATTATTAAAGTTATACCTTCAGGGAGATTTATTTCCCGTTTAAACCTAATGTTAGCATACATTCTAGAAGCTATTTTGACCGAATTATTCATCAACTTTAATTCTAATTTCTCAAGACTAACCCTTTTTTCTTAATATACCGTTTCACTCCTACTTTATTTACTTCTTTATTAACATTACTTATTTCAACCTCTCTTTTCTCTCTTTAGTTCAGGTATTTCATTTACAAGATTTCTTGTATTCTTTTCAGTTTTATTATTAAATAATTTAACATTTTATTCAGGTATATTTTCCTCTATTTTGGCAATCGCATTGTTACAGTAATCATTGTCACCCTTTTTCATGCTTGTTGCATAGTTTGGTAATACTAAATTCCTACCATTAATAATAATATCAAGATACCCATTAATTATTCCCAGTCAAATAAATATTATGTTTCACAAAAAATTCAATACTCAGAATGACCTTAATGGCCTTAGGCAAACTATCAGTTACATAAACAAGAAGAATAGAATATGGTTCATTCGTGATCAGTCTTTCTTGTGAACAGACGTGTTTTATCGAGTGTCCTGTTACCAAGTGAATAAGTGGTTTTCGTTCAAGTGTCTTTAAAAAAAAAAAAAAAAAGTGTTTGGTGCATTCTTAACTAAATTACTTCGTGTTACTAATAATTCATTAACGAATATATTTCATTTATTGAATTTATTCATTACTATATTACTTGACTAAACCAAGGCTATTGCCTTGTTTGTTCCCGAATCTATTACTACACGAGGTTTCATAAGGTTGAAATTCCCTTGGTTTGCCTTTGTTGTTTTTCAAATCTATCAGAAACGTGGTTTCTTAAGGTTCATTTTTCCTTCACACACTACCTGACCTCCAAAAGGGTCACCTACCGTGGGAGAAAAGGGACTAAGTCGGTACACAGCGGCCAGATAAGTTTCATTTAATACTTTTTCTTTAACATATCTTTCGTCGGTAGCTTAATTATATATTCATTTAGCATAAAATTGTGTTACAAGAACCTGTTTCTGCGTTTCAAGAAAAATTTTGCGGGTTTTCGCAGGTGACGGCACAATAAGCACGCGGTAGACCTACGCCTACGTTGTAATTTATTAATTTCCAAACACTCATTTTGTGGTGTTTTTTTTGTGTGTTTTTTAACTAATTAAAAGCATGGCACCCCCGTCAAGTACTTGCAGTCGCTGTGAAGGGAAATTTGCCGCTTACGCGTTTACAATGGCTAATAATAATAAACAGTTAGTTTGCAGGTGGTGCTCAAGCATGGAAGTCCTGAGGAACGAATTAGAACGTGAGAGGGAGGCCAGGGTGAGGCTTCAAGAAAGTGTGATGCTTCTCACGGCAAAATTGGAATCCCTTGAGACTCCAGTTACGACCCCTCCTGCCTCAGTTTTTACTAATAATATAAATAGTATTAATAGCCCTCTCTCTTCCCCTAGTTCCCAACCCTTCGTTCGAGTGCGTAATGGAGCCCCATTTAGAAAACCTAAGACTTGTCTACCAATAATAACAAGCAATAAGTTTTCTGTTTTAGGTTTCGATGATGCTGATGAACCGGAAATACGACTCGTTGGCGATTCCATTGTTCGAGGGTAGCTCGAGGAATTCTGTGAGAGAAACCCTCGTCGTAGGCGCCGTTACTGCTACCCTGGTGCAAGGGTGGAGGATATAACTAATAGTGTTGACCATTTTACAGACGGTACCGCCGAGGACACAACGTATGTTATTCATGTCAGTACTAATAACGTTTTAAATTCTAGATCGGAAGAACTGCTGGCTAGGTACAGGGACTTACTAGAGCGACTAAAGGAGAAAACTAATAAGATTGTTTTAACAGGTATACTTCCTCGAATTATCCAACGTAACGATTTCTACAGCAAGGCGACCTATATTAACAATAACCTAAAGTCTCTTTGCCAACAGGAAGGAGTGCATTTTGCGAATTTTTGGAACAGTTTCTACGGCAGGAGGGACATGTTCCTCGAAGATGGACTTCATCTTAATGACGTTGGAGCTGCGCGTTTAGGAAGACTATTTCATAATACTGTCTCTTCTTTTCAGGCTGCCGTAACTCGAACGGTCCCAGCGTAAATTCTACAAATTTCCCCTGCGCTCGCGAAGGTGTCGTAGTTACAAACAATTTGAAGGTTCTATCACTAAATGCTCGTAACCTACGAAATAAAATAAACGAATTTTTTTCTGTAATTGCTTGTAAAGACTATGATGTAATTGCGATAAGTGAATCGTGGCTTAGCACTGAAACACTTGACTTTGTAGGGGAGTATCAAATTAAAGGTTATAGACTTTTTGTTAAAAACAGAATAGGTAGTCGAGGAGGCGGTATTATGTTGTATATCAAAGATAATATTGCGAACGTTATAGAAGTAAAGCACACAATTCCAGAACCGATAGATTCGACTATAGCAGAACTTAAATTGAACGATTTCAAACTTCTTGTTGCGGTTATATATAGGCCCCCTAATCAAACAGCTGATACGGACGAAGCGTTATATCGTGAACTAAAGAGAATAATCGGTAGTGAGCAGGCTTTAGTTATGGGTGACTTTAATTGCGCCAACGTGAATTACGATACAATGCAGGGAGACGCGGAAGGTAATCGTTTAGTTAATTTTCTCGAGGATAGCTTTCTTATTCAAAAGGTTGGGGAACCTACGAGGTTGGACAGTATTTTAAATTTAGTAATAACTACGGATGATAGGCTAATTACTGATCTTCAAGTAATAGAACCGTTAAGTAATAGCGATCACAATATGGTAGAGTTTGTTCTCTCAGTAAGTCACTCAAAACCAACTAACTCGACTAAAATTCCTAACTTCCAGCACGCAGACTTTAGTAAATTTCGAAATAAATTGTCACACGTTAATTGGGAAAACGTAATGGGGAACTCCAACGCAAAACTAATGTGGGAATCGTTCGAAACGGTATTTAGGACTATAAATGAGGAATGTGTACCGTACAAAATTAAGCGTGCGAAAGTAAACAACAAGCCTTTGTGGTTTACTTCTAGAGTAGGAGACATTATAAAGAGTAGAGATAGGGCTTATAGGCTATATAAGTGCGATAAAGATAATCTGTTGTTACGAAACAACTACATATCTCTGAGGCGTGAAGCGAAAAGTGTAATAAAAAAGTCCAAGCGCGAATTTGAAATCTCCATAGCTCGTGACGGTAAAGAAAACCCCAAGCGATTCTTTCAATACGTCAATAATAGAAATCCAGTAAAAAGTGTCTTGGGGCCTTTGAAAAATGTAAACGGAGATCTAGTTTCTGAAAACAAGGAAATGGCTACCTTGCTAAACGAATTTTTTACGTCAGTTTTTACTATAGAAGATGTAACGAATATCCCTACGGTCATAGACATAATACCTTTTGATAATGGTAATATTTTGGATAATATCGTGGTTAGTGAAGGGGAAGTAATGCGCTATATTGATAAAATGAAAACGCGTAAATCACCGGGGCCGGATTCCATATATCCCATACAACTAAAAGAATTAAAAGATAGCATTGTTGTGCCGCTAACAAAGATTTTTAATGCGTCTATTTCTGAGGGGTGCGTACCAGATAATTTCAAGTTAGCAAACGTAACACCTATCTTTAAGAAAGGCGATAAAGGTGCGGCGGGAAATTATAGGCCAATCAGTTTAACGTCTGTTGTAGGTAAGCTACTGGAATCAATAATTAGGGATCGTATAGTCGAACACTTAGAAGTGCATAAACTAGTTAGAAATACGCAGCACGGTTTTTGGCGAAACAAATCTTGCTTAACTAATCTTTTAGAATTTTTCCAAAGCGTGGTTGACGTTTACGATAGACATCGGGCGGTTGATGTAGTGTATTTAGATTTTCAAAAAGCGTTTGACACTGTGCCGCACAAAAGACTCATTGAAAAAGCTAAGGCTCATGGAATCAGGGGTGTAGTAATAAATTGGCTAGAAGAATGGTTGCGAGGTAGGAAACAGAGGGTGGTCGTTGATGGAGCGGAGTCGTTGATTGGTCAGACATATGGCAAATGAGATTTAACGTTCATAAGTGCAAAATTTTGCATATAGATTCGCGTAACGGTAATTCTGCGTATAGTATGTCAGGGAAAGAGTTAACAAGCGTAGAGCAGGAAAAAGATTTAGGAATTATAGTCACTGGTGATTTAAAAGTAGCGAAACAAAGTACAGCAGCGGTCAATAAGGCGAACAAAGTGTTAGGTTTTATAGCTCGAAATTTTGAGTACAAATCGCGCGATATTATAGTTCCTCTTTATAAATCATTAGTTAGACCCCATTTGGAGTACGCGGTCCAATTTTGGAATCCGCATATGCGCAAAGATATAGAGAAAATCGAAAGAGTTCAAAGACGAGCAACTAAGATGATTCCGTCGCTTAGGTCAAAGTCGTACGAGGATAGGCTTGAGGAGTTAAAATTGACAACACTCGAGACTAGGAGGCTAAGGGGTGATCTAATACAGGTTTTCAAAATTATGAATGGGTTCGATAACGTAGATAGAGATAGCTTTTTCGAAATATCTCAATATAATAGGACTAGAAATAACGGGTGTAAGTTGACAAGTAGAAGGTTCGAGACAGCAGTTGCCAAAAACTTTTTTACGCATAGAATAGTTAATAGCTGGAATAGTTTGCCGGTAGAAGTAATTAGTAGCACGTCCATAAACATGTTTAAAAATCGATTAGACGCATATGTTGATAGATTGGGTATAGTTTAAGGTAGTAAAATCAAAACTTTGTGGTGATAGATCCCACAGCTCAACACAAGTGTTGTGGGATATAGGGAGGCAGCATCTTGGGTTAGGGGATACTCTCTGTCCTTACACACCCCATTTAAAGAGATTCCTCTGCCGAGCGGTGCCCCCTATAGTACTGTGAGGTATTGAAAAACTCATGATCTTCACTTGCCCCACAAACACCTTTAAATGGGAGACCCAAAATGGGTGCACACACATTTCTACATTACTGTACAGTCTTTACAGCCACACCTACACTTTTCCTCCTAATGTATATGGTTGTAAATTTTGACTTGGTCCGCAATCGATATGGACCGTGACTTATTTTTCGTTGGCAAGGTACTAGTATTGTCGGATACCGTAATGAAATTGACTGGATTCTTTGGATCTGATATATTTGCATGTCGGTTATAAACAGCAGTGCTGGGCACTTGCGCAAACACTTGCGCAAAACGCAAATTGCGCAATTGCGCAAGTGTGATTTCGGTTGCGCATTTGCGTTTGCGCCAATTCTTGCGCAAACTTGTGCGCAAACGTGAAAAAAAAACAAATATTAAAAATAGTGGATTTAGCTCATAAACACGTGCCTGCCAGACAGGTGGCGCCGCCAGACAGCAGTGAGCACTCAGTATACCAACAACGCTAGTGAAACACGTTTGTTTGATTAGTTGATTTTAATTTTATTTCAGAGTTCAAACTACTAACTACTCTAGTAACTTCTAGAAACTTCATAAGTCATAACTACTGTCTATAACTAGTGAACCATGGACAGCCTCAGACACCATCCCCAGCTCTGCAGCTGTGGAGAGGGTGTTCTCCCAGGGGTCTGACATCATGAAGCCCAAGAGGTCCAGCCTGACCTCTGAGAACTTTGAGAGGTTTGTGTTCCTGAAGGGCAACATGGACCTGCTCACGATGGAGTTGGAGGAGGACTCTGAGGAGCTTTGAAGTGTTTTTTTTGTAATATTGTAATTTCTTTTTTTTTATTATTATTTATTTAACATTGTAATTTTGTATCTATTCTTTATTGATATATCTATGGATCGTGTGTCTGTTAATAAAGTCTTTTGATTTGATTTGATTTGATTTACTATAAATTTAATTTTATACAGGGTGTCCCAAAAAACCGCACCTATTTTTTTTTTTGAAAACCCTGTATATATAAATAGTTTGCGTTTGCGTTTGCGCAAGCGCAAGTTTCGAGAAGTTTGCGCATTTGCGCTTGCGCAAGGTATGGGTTTGGGTTTGCGCATTTGCACTTGCGCAAGTGAATTTTCGTTTGCGCTGCCCAGCACTGATAAATAGATATAGAGTGTAACATATTTGTGGATAGTAGTCTAGTATGACTTGATCCTTTGGATCCAGAGATTCTATCTTTAGTTTTAAATTGATAATTATTTAGTTTTGTAAAAATTGGTCGTTGCCGATGTACAGGCAGTTTTTGCATAAATTTCTTATGTTCTTGTGGTTCGGAACCCACGTAAAATTGTAGGTCCCCTCCGCCACCACGGAGGACATACACAATACACAATTACGAACAGAGTTAGGTAGACCAGCCATGAGTGGATCCTAGGGTCTTTGTTGGTCTGAAACATTATAACATTATTTAAAGATATGGTAATCTGAAGGTACCCCTATATTGCTAATGCAACATTATTAACAGACTTTGACACGACCTCTGGCTTTACCCACTTTAAATAAGGAATGTTTAATTTCTTGACTAATTAATTTCTTTAAGGACAGCTCAGAGCCACTATCTAATAATACTAAAAGCTTCTCTTCTTTTATTCTTCCTTTCACTACAGGTAGAACTTTTGTTATTTCATTCATTACTTTATCATTTATAGTTATTTCGTTGATGTAAATATAAAAATACTTAACATCTTTTCGCTCACTTATCACGCTTAAGACTGATTTATCTTCATCGCACATCCGTTCATCAAATTCTAATTTTCTTTCATTTTCTTCCAATATCGGGGAAACTATTTCATTTTTTAATGTCTTTATAGTATTTTTGTTTACCTTTATTTATCATTTAGACTCAACTTAACCTGATTATTTACATCAGTCTGCATAGAAGATAATTGTTTATAAGAGTTCTCTCTACGACCTTCAAAATCTACATCAGACAAAGGTTTAGGAGTCTCCGAATTCACTTCTAATTTATTTTCTAATATATTTCCCTGATTTATTTCAACCTTTTTCACTTCATTTAAATCACCTAATTTCTTTTCATCTTTAAGCTCAAAGGCATGTTCTACTCCTTTTTTTGAATATTGATTCCGTCTATTTTGATCCATTTTTTTTCTTTTCTATTCTCTCATTTATGTCATCGTTTATTCCTTCAAATGGAACTTCTCTTTTACTATAAGTCTTTCCTCTATATTCTCTCCGTCCTTGTTTCACCATTTGCGAAAATAACGGTCTATTATTCATTCGAGGCTCGTATTTTTTTCTTTCTATTATAATCCCTTCCTCTGTCAAATCTATCAAACCTCTCTTCACCATACATTCTATCTCCTCTACATTGATTCTATTCATAATTGCTTTCACCTCGATCATATCGTGGCACTTCATTTAGTCTGATTTTCAAATATTCTTTCATAAGAATAACTCCTTCTCACTCTTTCATCTTAGTATCGTTTATTTCTTCCATCACGTTCCTTATCATAATCATATATTTCACTCTCGTTCATTCTTCCTCGTCTATTATCACAATCATTATAATATCCATAAAGATCATCCCTTCTAAATGGTCTCTCTCTGCCATCCACTTCCTCCCATCTTCTATCCACATTCCGTTCTCTGGAACTATTACGAAATCTACCCATTCTTTTAGCTTCGACCTCGTTTTCTCATTATCGACCCATTTAGTAGTCTCTCTTCATATGCCCTTCCTTATGATAAAAAAAACATGTAACCTCTTTCCTTTCATTCTTTCTTTTATACTCTGGTCTACTTTCATCCTTTGTAATCGTCAAGTCCTTAATTGCACTCGCTACCCTAAAATCAGTTGTATTGTTTATATCATATTGAAAACCTAGTAACTTATGAAACTCATCAGCTTTCAGCTGCTTCATTTTTGTTACTAAGTTTTCGTTGAAAGACCCATATTCCTTCCACATATGAGCAAGAATGCTTCTCAAAACTATTTGAGAAATGTAGAAAGTACATCCAGATTAGCCAAAATATGTGGATAGTCAGCTTTGAGATGTTTTAATCCCCTTCTTATTCTATACCAAAAGTGACAAATGATTCACAAATGATTCACAAATGATTCACTCGAACGTTTTCGTTCCTTCTCTAATCCGACTAATCGCTGAGCAATATCATTATCAGTAGTGAGTGCATATATATCATAAACAACTTTCTAGTTCAGGCCAGGTTATATTACTCTCTACTACATCAGTGAGAATTTCTTTAGCTGGAGTTACAGAATTCTTTATCGCTAAGCGAATACGTAACTCATCTGACGATCTTTCTCTGAAGGAATGACACGTTCTATTTTAGATAGAAAAGCATTCAATGATGTATGCGAATGAACATCCACACATTCTCTATTTTTAAGGCATTCGTGTAATCCCCGAAAACCCTTACAAATTTTGGCCAATCCTCCGCTAATGCTTTGAGTCTTTTCACATCTAATCCTGTATCTGGCATTATGGTTTTAGGCAATTCAGATTTACATAATTGAATAGATGAAGATACAGACCAGTATTCATATTTATCTCTAAAATCAGCTAATAATTTTGGTAAGGGAAATAAGATTGTTCCTTGGGAGACGTCAGGAGTTAAGGGTAAAGTAGATCCACTATTTAATTTACGTGAAACATCAGAAAATTAAAATATCTCTTCTAAAGCCCTTTTACTCGGTGAATTCAATGCCAACGGAAAAGATAGACTCAAAAACTTCAGACTGTTTCCTCCTTTGGATTACTGCAACTGCTCAACTAGAATTTATCTGGAACTGAAGATGATTTGTGCAAGCTTTTGGATGGCAATCTCTTTGACACGGCCGGACGTACTCTCGGATTCGGAATAGGTTTTGATCAATAGGGTGTCTTTCTCATGAAGTCCTTTCTCTTCTTTTCCAAACCCACGTTAGAAGTAGCGACGAAATGAAAAAAATGGCCGTGAACAACTCTTCCTCTCAAAACCAAAAAAAAATCGAGAACGACTAAAAAGGAGCAAAAGAAACGAAAAGGAGAGAGAGATAGAGAGAGAGAGAGAGAGAGAGAGAGAGCACTTGACTGACACCATTTATCGTATTTATTTTTTTGTGATAATAAACTTTATTCTGTTTTATGTTGTGTGTTGTATTATATTTAAAATATATGTCGAGAATTATTCGTCGGGAAGTGGCATGCCGATCCAACACTCTCACCTTACGCCAATTGCACCCTTCTAACTTTCGACCACCAATACTTTCGTAAAGGTATAATAATAATACTTAAATATTCTGACGAGGGAATAAAGACGACGGGGTTTAATTTAATTAAATAAATTTATTAAATAAGAATTATTAATTGATTTATCTTCAGATTGTCATTTAATGGCAGACTACTCATAACTCTATACCAGAGTACCAGAGTTGATGTCTAAAACAATATTTAATGACGAAGATACAAATCACAGACTAATATTAGAAGCTTAACACTGCTTCCAATCAAGCAGAATTTAACCGTTTAAAACCGAAATTGTTTGTAGAGTTAAGTTACGAATACGTGTATTTGAAAGGTTACCAATATGTAGCGGTCGTCTTTTTAGGGTTAAAAGTGCAAACTCATCTCGAAGAGACAAAGAGCAAATGAAAAAGAGATAAGAGTGATTCACACTCAGAAATTAGGTATAAGACATTTAATTATACCGTCCCCTATAATAAGCTCTAACTTCTTTGTCTCCTTCTTTTACAGATACGAATCCTCAAATGGATGATACTTGAAAATAGGGAAATATTTAATACGTAAACAGATTCTTAAGAAAGAAAATACGTAGAACTTCATCATATTTATTTTGTTTTTTCTTACTGGATCGTCATTATATAACACACACACACATGCTCTCTCTCTCTCTCTCTCTCTCTCTCTCTCTATAATATATATATATATATATATATATATATATCCTGGAAATACCGTTAACGAACGAAAATTTTGCTGTAAATAGAACTATTGTCTATCGTCCTACAAACCCATTTTGTTCCTAAAACGAGGCAAACCTCTTATATAATTATGTGTGATATAAACAATAATAAAAAGGAATAACAAACAATAATTCGAAATTAATTGACTTTCGCATATTTTCCCAATTATTATAATCTTTGATACCTTCGCTTTACATCATACTAACATGTCAATCTGTGACATTATCACCACAAGAAGACTTTCATCATTAATATTATTATGCGATTGCATTATTATTTGCCCTATAAACTATTATTATTATTATTATTATTATTATTATTATTATTATTATTATTGTTATTATTTTTCCTTTACATAAAAGTGATGGTAATATTTGAGGTTGTTTAATTCTACTCGAAAGGTCGTTCGACGGAGGAGAGTCAAGGAACCTACAGATTTACGTGGTGCTCGAACCATCTAAGGGTCATTACATTATCTGAATGCGAAGGGGACGGTCACCCATTCAACTGCTTATCGAACCCACCGTCGCTTAACCTCGTTCATAGAATGGGAAGCGGTGTTGCGACGTAATCAAAGATTAGCCCCTGATCGTAACAAGATTGTCTCATTTAGATTTACGATGAAAAAGCCAAAAGAAAGATCCTTGTTATTTTTGAAGGTTTCTCTTCTCTTTAATGAAAACAGTTCTTCATTTACAATTCGCAAATTTGTTTTGGAGTTAGTTAAACATTTCCACAGTTCGCGAAAGCTTATCAGTATATAGAGGGTTGACAAAAGTAAGTAGACACCATGATGATTGTCCGCGAGAACAAATAGCAAAGCTTATCAATGGAATGCCAGAACGTGTGTGTCAGCTTTACATAATACAAAGGGGAAAGTGACACGAATCTAAATATATTGATTCAATAAATCTGTTATTATTTATTGACTTTTATTAGCAAATCAAAATCTTTGGAAAAAAACGAAGATGTCTATTTATTTTTGTCAACCCTTTGTGTATAGCGAAAGGGAAAAAATTAGTATTGCGATAAAATGAAATTTTACCCCAAACTCTTAAACTGACGTAGCATTTGTTGAAATTGTAGCTTAAATGCAAAATTATACGATTAAGTATAAAGAAAATTCCTATTATTTTATTAACTATTTAAAGTATATTGTGAAAATTGGTAATATATTTTTTTAATATCGTTTTTTGTTACGATATTTTATATCAGTTTTGAATAATATTGTTTTTTTTTGTAAGAGCCACATAAAGTTTTAGGTCCCCTTGGTCATATGACCGTTGCCGTTAGGAAAACTGTTACGCAACCCTCCAAAACGTCATTATCTCTCGTAAGAATGGTTATTTCAACGTTAAGAATGTAAAGTAATTCTATTAATAAAAGAACAAAATTAGAATGTAGCAAAGGCGTTGATGCGGAATATGGCTTCCTTTTCCAAATAATTTTAAACCTTTCCTTATTCCACCACCATCACCACAGGAACAACACCACTAAAAATAATGTGAATTTGGTGATGTTTACTCTTCTTTGAAACGGCAAAAGTTACGCGACAGAGGAGACCTACAGTTTTACGTGGGATCCGAACCACTCACTGGTCGCTCTATAAATCTGGACGCAAAGTACGATCCCCGATCCAGCTACAATCCAAACAGAATGTCGCTTAACTTCGTTCACTACGTGACAAAAAAACTGTAAGTGTGGAAGAACCCATAAAACCAAATCATTTGTGCGAAGCCTTAATTATTTTGAGGTGAAATTCAAAACTGAAAATGGTTAAAATTTCAAAAACTATAAAATCCAGTAAAAAGAAACTGATTCCAATCATTGATAGTGCTTCAAAGTGCTTCAAAGTGCTTCTCTCCTTTAAAATAAAATTAGTGAAAAGCAATAAAAGAGTAACTTTACTAAATGACAGAACGAAGCAACGTCTAAAATTGCTTCGATTCTCATTCTTAGCACACACAAGCGTTTCCAAATTGCAAACCTCTATTTAAGGTAGCTTTAATTAGGCGAGTGCCACACTTTACAGAACTTCTGCCAAACAATTATACCTGTTTTTCCCAAACACATCAATAACAAAGCCTTATCATATACTATATATATATATATAATGTCATCTAAATTTTTTTTCTTTATAATGTCTTTCTTGGCTAATACGATTTTGAAAATGCGCTTAAAAAATTCATGTTTCGTAAAAGAGTTTATAATCCTATTACTTTACCACTCTCCAAACAAGATACATACATACATACATACATACATACATAACTTATATATATATATATATATAATATATATATATATATATATATATATATATATATATATATATATATATATATATGATACACACAGACCGTGCATGGAACAAGGAACTCTTCTGGGATAATTAAATCCATTATAGTCTGAATAAGTAATGGTAAATGACAAATACCATAGTTTTTCTTTTTCATGATGCAAGCCCGACGTGGGCAACGGGTCTCTCGCAAAGAGGTCCCATAAATATAGCTTCCCTCACCAGCTATCTGCAAAGCAGACAGGATCCAGCTTTGGGACATGAAAACGGACATGTTATGTGCCTTGAAAAGTGGACGTTCAATTCTGCCAGTTGAGGTTTAAGTTTTGGTTTTGGCTAAAAATATAATAGTTACCCCTTTTTCTTTGATTTATTCAATCTGACGTGAATGCAACGAGTCTTTTACTTATATTGAGGTTGTAAATGTAGTGGGGCTAGGCTGCTTTAAACCCTAGATCCATGTCCCAAAGCTGGATCCTGTCTGCTTTGCAGATAGCTGGTGAGGGAAGCTATATTTATGGGACCTCTTTGCGAGAGACCCGTTGCCCACGTCGGGCTTGCATCATGAAAAAAAAAAACTATGGTATTTGTCATTTACCATTACTTATTCGGACTATAGTGGATTTAATTATCCCAGAAGAGTTCCTTGTTCCATGCACGGTCTGTGTGTGTCATAAAAAACTCAGGGAACCATTCTGAGTTCATTCCCATATATATATTATATATATATAATATATATATATATATATATATATATATTCATGCGCCTCGGTGGTATAGTGGTTATATATATATATATTATATATATATATATATATATATATATATATATATATATAGGTGTAGGTGTAGCTTTGAATACACGAAAGGCCTTGGAATCGTTTTTCTTTTTCCTTGTGGGTTTGCAGCATATATATATATATATATATATATATATATATATATATATATATATATATATATATATATATATATATATATATATATATATATATATATACACTACACAGGGTGTCCGGGCTTAAATGGCAATAAAATAAAGCATTATAAATGTGTTTTATTGCCATTTAAGCCAGGACACCCTGTGTGTATATATATATATATATATATATATATATATATATATATATATATTTATTTATTATCCGCCTCGGTGGTGCAGTGGTTAGCGTAGCTGATTAATTATCAGTCCATCGGCCCCGGTATCGAGACTCGGTGACAGCAGGCGGCGCGCAGCAAAACCAGCTTTTTATCCTTCCACACAATAAAAAAATTGGTTGGTAGATAAATGGGTACCCTTTGCAACATAGTGGTTAAAACGCTGGGCTACTGTTTGGGCGTGGTTCGGATTCCACGTTAAACTGTAGGTCTAAGGTGGAGTGACAAACTTGACCTTCGTCAGCATGAATAATTCGGGAGGAAGCAAAACCAAGGTTAACCAAGGTTATATATTAATTATATTTTTAATAAGGAGGCTTGTTTTGGAACCCAGTTAAATTGTTCTCATTATCAGGCTGACCTCCTTTCCTTAGAAGAAAAATACCCTGCAGTATAACAGAAACCAGACTTTCCTTATTTTGGCTCATTAATTAAAAAAATTCATATGAAAATATAGTATGATCAACAGGTTAATTATTAAACTTAAAATATCTTTATTACTTACTCCTTAACTCACAAAAAATAAAAAAATATTGTAAAATGTGTACATGTGTACGTATTACACACAGAGAAATTTTTTTTTTTCTTATTAAGAACAACAAAACACGTTTAGATGAGCGTTTTTTTATGTATTTTGTTGGCTTCATTTTGTTTAACAAAGAAAAATCATATCTTTAAAACAACAAACCAAGTTTTGTTAATCACATTTTGTTTGTTTTGTTTTGTTAATCACATTTAATGAGTCACCACAACGTTTTGTTTTATTTAGCGGGGGTGTGGGGGTTCATTCTTTACTGGAGAATTTTAATGTGAAGGAAGGTATTTGAACACTTATGCATTATCTTTCCGAATGACAACCCACGCATCCATATACGAGGTGTGTTCAAAAAGTTCCCGGACTGATCCAACAAAAACTTTCTGGTAACACTTACGATTTAATTGATGCTGTCCCCTTCAAAGTAGTCTCCTTGTGGAGCTATACATCGCTCCCAACGGCGTTTTCACTTTTGAAAGCATTCGTGGTTGGCCGTATTCTGGACCCCCTTTAGTTCGTTTGTTGCATTTTCAATAATTTCTTCCACACTTTGAAATCTTCGACCTTTCAATGCAAATTTAAGTTTGGGGAAAAGAAAAAAGTCTGCCGATGACGGATCTGGAGAATACGAGGGCTGGAGGAACGACTACGACGTTGTGCTTCGCCAGGTACTGCTGAATTGGCAACGGTGTGTGTGCGGGCGTATTGTCATGGTGCAACATCCACGCTCCTGCGTTCCAACTTTCAAGCCGTTTTCTCCTTACTGCGTCTCGCACGCGATTCAGTATTTCCAAATAAAACTGTTGGTTAACTGTTTGACCTCTAGGGACGAATTCATAATGAACGAGTCCGTAGTAATCGAGAAAAACGACCAGCATTGCCTTCACATTCGATCGGAATTGCCGTGCTTTTTTCGATCTCGGGGACGTCGCGCATTTCCATTGCGATGACTGGTTTTGTTTCAACGTCATTCCCGTACACCCACGTCTCGTCACCCATAACGATGTTTCTGAAAAAAATTTCATCAAGATTGGCCCGTTGCTCTTTCTGCTCAGCAGTCAAGAGTCGCGGTACGAATTTGGCTGACACACGACGCATCCCCAAATTCCCTCTGAGTATCGTGTGGCATGATCCTATCGAAATGTCCATTTCGTCCGCGACTTCCCTTACTGTCAGTCTACGGTTCCCTCGAATCATTTTACAAACACGAGCAACATTGTCATCAGTTCTTGAAGTGGAAGGTTGTCCCACTCAAAAGTGGTTGGCCGACTTAAATCGTCATTGCCAAATGCTGTGTTCAGCATGGCATGGGTTTCAGAAGCAGTCTTGCCCAGCTTAACGCAAAATTTTATGTACACACGTTGTTCTTCAACAGTAGCCATTATTCACATGCACAAAATACGACAAAACACACAAAATTACTTCACAAAACCGTAAATATCGAGAGAACAAAATACGATATCAACGAGCGATAACTGTCTTTGGGCACAAACTTAGTCATACTACAACATGCATCACAACCAGTTGGGGAACTTTGTGAACCCACCTCGTATAGAGTCATCGTACGGTGACGTTCGTGTGTGTATATATATATATATGAAGGAGAAAATAAAAATAAGAACGTAAAAAAAATACTAATCACATATTATATTACGCTTATATTTTAATTAATTAGGCGTTTGTAGGATTCAAATAATATATAAACTATAAGATTAATTAAACAGATTTTAATTAACCCGACAGCGTTATTTTCATACACTTGTTCTGGCCGTGCGTTACTCGGTTTCCTAAATAACCACTTATTTATTTATTTATTTAAAATAACCACTTATTTATTTATTCAAAATAACCACTGATTTGTTTATTTATTCAAAATAACCACTGATTTGTTCATTTAAAATAACCACTTATCCTTAAACTATTAAAAACTTACAATTCCTTCCATTTCCTGTTTAAATTAAAAATAAAATGACCCACAATGTTTCAACCATTTTATGCAACAAGGGGGATGGGGTTTAGCCCCCAAGTTGCATAAAGGGAGTGAGGGGGTTTTGGGAGGAGAGGGAGAATGACCTCCCCCCAAAGAGGTAACCCTAACATGCCCTCGCAGCAGGCGAGTTTGCGAAGTACAAGCCCCGCCCGTAGGGCAGGGAGGTGAAGGTTCGGCTTGTTTGTTTATTTAAAATAAAATATTTAAGAATAATTATTTTTAAAAATTTGTTTTGTTTTCATATTTTAAATCTGTTAATAATAATAATAATAATAATAATAATAATAATTAGTTGTAGTAGTAGTAATAGCAGTATTATTACTGGAAGCCTTAATCCACAAAAGTTTTAAATACTTCTTTTATAAATGCAGAAACTTTACAAAGGATTATCCTTCAGTGAAACAAAGTATCAATTTTGTTTAGTTTTAATCCAAGACGTTTCGTCTATACACCTCAAATACAGGATGATTCACGCGTGGTAGCCCTAGAGTATCGCTAATACAATACTCAGGCTGCCAGCGAGTGAATCACCCTGTATTTTGAGGCAAATTTAAATTTTATTTACTGCATTTATGTTAATATTTAACATAAATGAGGAACTCTAATATAAACTCAAATTAATATTCATAAAATTTAACAAACTTTTCAGAGTATATATACAGGGTGGCCCATAAATTCCAATAGGTTATAATTAAAACGAAAATCCATCTAGCGGATTTTATTTTTTAACTTTATTTTTTTTATATTATTTTTTTGAATAATCAATAAATATTTCTAAACTTATTATAAACTTTTTACTTTGTTTGATTTTTTTTTTTTATTTTCGCTTTAATTATAGCCGATTTGGACTTATGGGCCACCCTGTGTATATATATATATATATATATATTATATGTGTGTGTGTGTGTGTGTGTGTGTGTGTGTGTTACAGTGAATCTGTGTAACTAGGGATTTCACGAAATCCCTAAAATGTTCAGGGATTTCATGTAAGGTTAAGTCGTGACATTTTCGTTAAAACTAACGAAAATATCACAACTTAACTTTACATGAAATCCCTGAACATTTTAGGGATTTCATGAAGTCCCAAGTTACGCAGATTCTCTGTAACATATATATATATACACACACAGTATACATAAGTATTTAAGTATTTAAAAGGTGATAACTGTGTCACTTTCTGGGCCTCCTGAATTATTATCATGTACAGTTTTTGAATTGAATTATATTATTATATTGAAGTTGATATCATTTTCATTTATCTTCAGTAGCTCCCCTGAATCTGTCGCGTGGAAATGGAACCCTGGATGAGAATACCTGGGTTCGATTCCCAGCGTCACCGCTGTTGGGGTTGGCCCGGCTACCTACTCTATGAGTGCTTTCCCGGTGGAAGCCAGCAGCGGGGAAGCCAGAAGTGGGGACTTCCCTAGTTGACTGGTGTCTACGATCTCTTCCTAACTGCTGGAGCTTAGGTGACTGCCTCGGAAGTTCACACCCACCTACTTCCGTGGGGAAACACTGTAGTGGTTCCGGATATTACCTTTGATTAATAATTCTGTTTACGCAATTGTTAATTGCCCTTTTAATTATGTAACTTGGGAAGCCATTATTTACCCAATTCTTGGTTATTCTCTCTCTCTCTCTCTCTCTCTCTCTCTCTCTCTCTTTGTATATATATAATGTTCTGAATGTTTACATTTTATAATGTAAAAGAATATTTACAGCGTAGCTAGCTAGTAGAGTGTAATGCAATTGCCCTTAACCAGTTCTATGAGTAAGGAATTTGCATAATAAAAATTATAGATATTCAAATAAATATATTAATAAAGCATTATGTTAATGACTTTTATTTCCTCTTTTATATCGGTTTCTTCTCATAAATTGGGCACATAAACACGCAAGAAAATGAAAGCCGAATCGTGACAAACGTCACCGTCTCAAGCAATGATAAATTTTCAAATAATTTCACTATACATTACATATAATTAAAAAATATTGATAACGCGAAAATATTTTATCGATATAACAAGTTAAATTATATACAATTGATGTTTCGTTGCTGGCTTCACGTTTGAGGGACCAAATCACTTTCTAGGATATTACAGTATCAACCTCTAAAGTATACAATTTTTTTTAGACCAAATTGGTTTATTTTAGTATTCGTCAAATGAACCACGCGTTAACCAATCACCAGAAAGCTACGAAACCTATCCGAAACAGACGATATTCTGAAAATTTTGGATGTTTAAGAGTAATTGCATTATACTGTACACTGCAAATGTTGGGGAGTTCATGGTGCACTGTTAAAGGAGCGTCAGAAGATAAAATCATGGAAGGAAAAACATAGTTTCCAGTTGTTTTGCTATAGTACTATGCACGGAAGTAAAGCCTCATAGTGGAAAATGGATTTATTAAGACAAGCTTTCGGCCTATATCAGGGGTTTTGAACTGGGTGTACAATGTACATATACCCCTAGGATATATATTATGATAGATTTTTCAGGGATACACAGTGAGCTGACAAAATAAGTGTTTTTCTCATTTTCTTTTCCTTTGTAGATGAATTTTTCGAAACATTTCAACAATGCAAATTAATAACACTGGTCAACAAAGATTTTTCATCAGAGTAAAATTTGTGGTGGCTGGATAGCATTTTTCACGCTGATTCCAAAACTGCATTCAGATTTTTTCTAGCACGTATAGTTTTCAAGATGAAGGCATATATATAACTACACAGATTTAACCATTTTAAATAGGCAAAATACTAATATTTCAACATTTGATTGTGTTTATTTTATTGTGTTTTTTTAGTTTATTCATCTTATTGATTTCAATTATCTTAATTATACATCTTATGTATTTCAGGTGTGAGCTTTTACGTCTAGCAGCATTGTGATTCAGGCAACAACGCCGTGCTTTGTGTGTCAAAAGATCAGTCCAGTCCAAGAACTTGTTGTGTCAAGTTGGTGTACATTTTTTTTGAATTTATAGTTTGCTCAGGTCAGTCAACATGCCTCGACAATGTAAGAATGACCCCTGAAAGCAGTTCTTTTGCATAATGGTAATATAATGCCATCCATCCCCATTGCCCATTCCGTCCATCTAAAACTAAAAGAGACATATGACAATATGGATATACTACTGAAGGCAATCAAATACGACAGTCATCAATGGAATGTTTGTGGAGATCTAAAAGTTATAGGAATGCTTATGGGTATGCAGTCAGGATTCACAAAATTTTGTTGTTTCCTTTGCCTGTGGGACAGTCGCGCCACTATAGAACATTACACCAAAAGTGACTGGCCACTTAGGTATACATATGTCCCAGGGATAAGCAATGTCCAGTCTGTCCCTTTAGTGGATCCCCAAAAGATCTATCTGCCACCTCTTCACATTAAACTTGGTTTAATGAAGAATTTTTTAAAGCAATGGGTAAAGTCAATTCTGAAGGGTTCCAGTACCTTTCAAGGAAATTTCCGAAGGTTACTGCAGCAAAATTGAAGGAAGGAATTTTTGTTGGGCCACAAATAAGGGAGGTTTTGAATGACACTGAATTTGAAAAAGTCCTAAGTCCGCTGGAATTGAAGACTTGGCTGGCGTTCAAATGGATATGTGAAAACTTTCTTGGAAGCAACAAGTCACCTGCGTATAAGGATGGAGTCAAGAACCTCCTTGATGCCTTCAAAGAAATGGAGTGTCGAATGTCGTTAAAAATTCACTTCCTGCATTCCCACTTAGATTTCTTTCCTGAAAACCTTGGTGCAGTGAGTGACGAGCAAGGAGAGCGCTTCCATCAGGATTGGAATGAAAGCATGATGGCGGACCATTGTTGGATGCTGTATCGTGACAATCCAGGCCAAATTTACAAAAGGAAATCACACACACAGCGCTTTTAATAAAAATAATGTATATATTCTTTATTTAAAGTACATTGAATAAAGTATATGATGTATTTGTTGTTTAGCATTCCTAAGTGTGATCTATACATCCATAAATTTTCTTATAGCAATATCAAAACTTAAAAATATCAAAACCAGTGTATCTATATAACTCTACGTGCTAGAAAAAAAATAAAACCAGATTCGGAATCAGCGCGAAAAATGCATTAAGAAAAGTGTGATCATGTTTGTGATGAGAAAAAAAAGTTTCAATTTGTTGGCCAGTGTAATTGATATAGATGTATATGTATACATCATTTTTTCATTTGTTTCGTTCTCTCTCTCTCATCTTGCGCGGAATATTCTCCTATACAAGCGTCGTTCTTTACGTTCATTATACTGCGTGTTTGCAGTTTAAATGTATATAATGTACGGCATGCGGGAGGTGCCCCCTTGGGGCATTGGTTTCTGCGCGTATGTAGAGGAATTACGGCATTTGATTGAGTGAGACCCGTGGTGTAATGGTTATCATATCTGACCGGCAATCGGAAGATCCCGGGTTCGATTCCGGGTGGTTACCTCATTTTTTCATTTGTTTCGTTCTCTCTCTCTCATCTTGCGCGGAATATTCTCCTATACAAGCGTCGTTCTTTACGTTAATTATACTGCGTGTTTGCAGTTTAAATGTATATATATATATATATAGGGTGGTCCAGAAGTTATATATGAGTTCATTCTCATATATATAATATATATATATATATATATATATATTGTATAGAGGTCCACGAAAACACCTTAACTTTTCCAAAAAAGGGAACGCGGTGGAGACAAGGTTGAAAACTTCTGGCCTATACTAACGTCTGGTAGCTGATGAAGACTAGTATAAACCGCAAGCTTGTGCGCTAATAAATCCATTTTTCATTATGAGTTTACTCCGTTAATACTTCTTCTCATAACTCCCAATATGCGTTGAACATATCATTACATTTAAGTTATTTACACATCAACAAAAGTGTTTATATTTTCGGTGCATGCGCGCATTATTTTGTCATGCTTCCATTGCTGAATCATTTTCCTAATTATTGTTGAATAATTTCAACTGTTTTTTAATTTGCATCGGAAAAACAAGGTAAATGTCAGTAAAAGTTGATATACAAATAAGCACATATGTTAAAAAAAAAATTAAAAAATGCTAATTTTTAACTTAATTACAAATGTTGTTTTGAATTTTTTGTTGTACCCAGTGCGACAAAATCAACAGAGTGACTTTAAAATTTAGTTTTGCAAACGCGGGTTTGTAGCGAGTCTGTTATAATTGCAAAATGGTAATAATGGTTAATTTTGAAAAATATGAAAAATATTTTAACCTATAACAGGTTCCTTCTGGGAGAAATTCAGTTTTAAAGTTTATACATTGCGTGAGAATCAAGTAAAGAAGAGAGTCTATACACGAGGGCACACACACACACACACCACACACACACACACACACAAACAAAATTGCACATTAGAATCAAATCTGTACATATATGTTTCAGTACAATCCAAAATCAATATATTTCATATTTTGGAAAATAGCAACATGAATTTATATTTTGAAAATATTCAAATAAAGTATATGTGTAAAGAATATATATATATTATATATATATATATATATATATATATACTGGTGGGCACCGTTAACCAAAAAGTTAACTTCGTTAACCGCTAATCCGTTAACCAAAAAGTTAACTTCGTTAACCGTTAATCCGTTAATTCGTTAAACATGTAACGGAAGTTACCGATAAACCGTTAACGTTAACCTTTATTATAAAAAAAATGAAAAACACAATATATATATAATTTAATTTTCCCTCTTCTTCTCGTTCTCCATTTTGTCCATGAGATGCATGTTGCCCTTCATGAAAATTAGCATATCAAAGTTTTCATCAGACAGGGATGATCTCTTGGCCCTCAGGATGTCCTTGCCCATAGAGAACAAACGCTCCACTGCAGCACTGGAGGGGATGGCTGTGTTGAACTTGATGAACAAGTCCACCAACACTTGCTCACCCAAGAAGGCAGTTTTATGGTTCTTGAAATGTATCAAGGAGACTACTAATAAGGTACTCACAGACATATTATAAATATACATGACTTACTTGACAACGATTATTTTTAAATATTCACTAGCACAAACATGTTGCGCAAGAGACAGACTGCAAATGAAACGAATGTAGTTATTTGTTGTAATTGTTACATATATATTATTGAAAGTGCCTTAAAATGCTCGTGATATTTCTTGAAAGAAGTTGAAACATTCAACTCAAATGGCAAATCTTTCCGCCTGATTTTACAGTCGACCATGTTTTGCTCAAACCAATGCCATAAATAACTACCATATTTGGTAAGACACAAATTGTGGCGACGGAAACAAATATATCGCCTGATTTTGCACTGCGGAAATGGAAATTCGTTCATCACTATTAACAGTGGCGGATTAATTGCGCACCTGCTCAGCACTGAAAATAATAGAAACTTTTAAACGTTTATTTATGAATTTTTTGGGTTAACGGACTTGAGTTAACGGAAGTTAAATGTAACGGAAGTTAATTAGTCCGATAATGATTTTCAAAGTTAACTTAAAAGTTAAATCGTTAACGAAAAAGTTAACTTCGTTAATTAACGATTAACGGATTAACGGTTTGTGCCCAGCTTTGTATAATATATATATATATATATATATATATATATATATATATATATATATATATATATATATATAATATATGCTGTAATAATAATTGTGTTGGAGCGTAAATTACTTTACTTAGTTAAGAATCAAAAATGATATTAAAAATATTATCTGTTCATGTTAATACGAATATTAACACGTGTTTATCCATTTTAGGATATTCCAAAATATTGCGAAGTTCATACGTGTTTCTTATTATTTTTGCCTTTAAATGTAAGTCTTTAAATATGAAATTTTTTTGAGAGAAAATCTACGTATTTATAATTCTAAATATATTGAATTAAAGTTGAAGTTTAATATTCGTGGATAAACTAGCGTGTAATAAGAGATAACATTTTAATAGCCTTGGAAGGGTTGACATTGTCGTTATCCGCCATTTTTTTTTCTCGTTTCCAGCGATCCAAATTATACTTGTCATTAAGGACAATTCTAAAATTATGGATTAAACAGTTTCCAAATATTTGCAAGAGTGGATTTCTGGAACTGCGGATGGATTTCACTTATATAGGCTTTGTAAATAAGTTAAGAACAATAATAGTTTGACTTGAAACTAATGTTTTCCAAATTTTCAATTATAAAATATAGTTTTTACATCATAAATATGACTTGGATAATCTCGACAGGCCCGAGTGGCTTCATATTTACCAAATGTAAAATGTAATATAATGTAATGTAATAAAAGGTCCTTTGCGCAGCTGTTGCGCAGTTCTATCAAATCCAAATATACGTGACACTAAAAATAAATGTATATTATTATCATTAACTCAAAAATTTGTATTCGGATGATAATAAAATACTGGTAAATAACATTGATAATACATTCTGGGTAAATACTGGTATAGTTATCCTAAAATAAGTGAATATTTACGATATTTTATTTGAATAAATATCCTTCAATTGTCATCTAAATATATAATAAAGTATTTGCATAAAAATTAATTCATTGCAACTATAGAATAATGTGGATACTCATATGGCAATTTCAAAAATATTTACGCTTGTCATATAATTTGAAAAGTCATTTGTTTATTAAAATATCTATATTTATTTTAATAATAAAAAGTATGGATTAAAGCTCGTATTATTTTATTTATTTAAGAAACATATATTTTAGATTAAATGCTCTATATGTTCATATTAATACGGAAAATATTAGACGTTTATCCATTTTAGGATATTTCAAAGTGTTGTCAAATTTATAAGTTTCATATTTTGTTTTGTATAAAAACTTTTTGTGTATATAATTCTTTCGGATAATGATGAGTCATGAGTGCCACAAACTGGCACTCAGGCGCTCAGGCCAAAGGAACGTGGTCCATTGCGGTAACTTCTAGATCATTTTGAAGCAGCACCACCGGGAGTCGAACCACCTGACCTCAGTGCATTCATTTTGCTTATAGGGAAACGATGTTACTCGCAGATATGCGTGGTAAGACTTTATTTTCATCTTGAATTGGGGTTTGGGGGTTCCCCATTACCCATACCCTACCGTCCGCAATTTTATCCTTACTGTATCCCTTGCTCCGCGTTTCAGTACCTAATATACACCCTCTTAAACACCTTAATATATTTTTTTTTTCACTTTATTTTTTGCATTAGTATAAGCTCTTCCAAAATAAATCCAACCATATGATTAACGTAAGCTCTTTTGATTAATACTTTGCCCAAAAATTCAAGTTGATCATTCACCAAAAAGCAAACATTATTATTAATACTATTATTGTTATTATTATTATTATTATTATTATTATTATTACATTTAGCGAATGGCAATTTCAGTTAAGTGATGCAATTTCTCAATGAGAAGAAAAATCCTTTCTATACTTTAAAATACTTTTAATACTTTAATATTTTTTAATACTTTTGAAAGTAACAACTGTATCAACGTCATCAATAAACACATTTGAATTGAAATCCTAAATAGATTTCGCTCCATTATTTTTGTTTTTATTTTAAAACTTATATGAAAGTTGACGAATTTGGAGATTCCGCATTCGAAGTGGTTTCATCAAAACTTTTAGTCTTTTCCGTAAATAAACCTCATTATCGCGTTTCAATGTCGCTTGAGTTGCGCGCATATAACTAATATTTTCTTAATAACTTGAATTTTGGTCGACAGTATACGTTTCTAAACGTTTTTTTAATGATTATTTCAATGGTCTACTCGAGTGAAACGTTTGTAAACAAAGTTTCGACGAGGAAAGACAAAAGACATTCCGGATTTCCTGTTTAAAAGTTCTCTATTTTAATTAGGAATTCGTCTGTTGATTCAACGACTTATTTTTTTTATCAAGATATGGTTTTGTTATACTGTTTAAATGCAGTTCCCGTCATACTACTACTGCGCTACGACTGCGCTAATACTAAGAGTAGTAATAGTAGTAGTAGTAGTACCGCTATTACTACCGATAATAATAATAATAATAATAATAGTAATAATCAGGTTTCTTCACGAAACCATTCATGTTAAAAACAATGGGGAGGGGAGGGATCCGATTTTATAAATAATTAGAGGTTTTCTCAAAAGAGGGTGTGACATTTCTTACAGAGTTAAAAAGGGAAAAAGGTAATTTTGGTCAAATATGTTTATATTTTTTACATTGGTACAGTACGTTCAAGTATGTTAATCTAAGTTGAAATTACCGTTTCTCAACGGTTTGGACATTTATAACGTTTCTTTCTCTCGATGAAGTGACTTCCTCAACTAATCAAGACCAAGAAAACAACTCAACGAGCAAAATTAAAAATAAATCACAAATACACGCCATTTCGAAACTTCGCGCAACTACGACGCCAAAAATTGTGAGAGAACGTAAACGAATTGAATATTAACATACATGAGATGTCATTTGGAGAGCATGTTGCGTTTGAAAATATGCGACTGACATTAAAAATGTCCACAAGTTTTGGAAAATAACTTTCGCGCAATTAGTAAAATGGATCAAAACAAATGGTTGAAAGCCAACTCTGTTTTCCGAGAAACAGCAGAAACTATTAATGAAAAAAAGAAAAATTGACTATAAGACGCTGTTATTTCGCTTTGAGGACGAAACTGTCTCGTACATACATAATCCTAGAACACAACAAAGTTATAAAGTTAAAAGCAATTAGCGTTTAAGGCTTATCATAAACATTTAACTAATATTCTGTTCCACGAAAGCCATCTCACTAATTTTGAGTTTCTCCCCTCACCATCACCCCTCCCCACTCTTAGCCCCAGCCTCTGAGGGGTTCTCTCAACTAATTACATTCGAAAGAATTCTTTTATCAAGCAATTCCAGATGGAGTTCTATTCCCATTGCAATTAAATGTGTCATTACTCCCCTCTTTTAAAACAGAATACGCTTCATACAATTCAGGTGCGTCTTTGGATAGAAAGAAATCCTTATAGCGTTTGAATATATTTCTGAAGGACAATTCCTCCATCCTTTAGGAACGAGATTACGTTCTCACATCTTTTAGATATATGATATTAATATCTTATGAGAGATTACTTTTTTATACGGTTCAGATAAGTGTCGTCCACCATAATTAAAGGGGTAATTTTTTTGTTCCTTTTCATCCTTCAATGTTTTAAAAATTAGTTTTAGGATGTAAAGTTTAGAGATGTATTTTCCTCTTTTTTTCCCCCGAAGGATGTTTCGTCGATTATATATATATATATATATATATATATATTATATATATATAATACTCGAGGTTATTGTACCTTCTCTTGTACAACGTGACCAAGATAATTAAGTTAACTAACAGGGGAATCTGAAATAGCTTATGTGCAATTGCGGAAAAAAATTCGCCGAATTTTTTCAAAACGTCCCCAAAAAAATTTATAATTGAATAAATAGTCCTATGGCAAGCCTTTACTTTTTATGAGTGTTTCAAAACACTGATTTCCCGAAAACCACCCCTTTCGACACACACACACACACACACACACACACACACCACACCACACACACACACAAATTAAAATTGAAAAGTGAAAATTGAAAATTGAAAAAGCGGTATCCTCCTCTCCCAACTCTCGGGGAATGAGAGATAGATTTATATATAAAAATGTTAAAATTTTAATATATTGTAAACCGTTAAAAAAAGGCTGCAAATATGATTTAGCTTTCTGACCATAAATAATCCCCATATTATACGATCCTTCATCCTAAAATCTATTATTTATATTTAATAAAAAATTTAGTAAACAAATATTTGCTTTTATTAAACAAAAATTTTTTAAAATTAATGTTTATTTCTGTCAATTAACATGATTAAAGTAAAAGCCAAGGCATTGGTTAAACTGAACAAAATAGTTTATTAAAACTGAACATGCTACATACTTATAGCTATCAACAGTGTTGTCAGCTTTATACAAATTCTCTTTGTTTATTTAATATTGTTAAAAGTAATATTTCCTTTAGGTTAAAACTACCACAAACAATTTGTTCAAATTAATTCTTATGAGTCTTATGTTTTGAAATTTGTAGCGATCTTGACTACAAAGCAGTGGAGATTACATTAACTGGATCCCAAAACCACTACCTCGCTAAGGAAGTCCAGATGAGTTACCTCAATCGCTTATATTTGCTAGGATTCATACTAAAAGTGTATCTTGTAAGAAGTGAAAATTCTCTACATCATCGTCAGCATCGAGTGGCTGGCGTAAACAAATTTTTTGTTTTACGATCAAGAAACATACTTATCTATTAAAATTAGCCTTGTCAGTTTCGTTTGGTGTGTTTATGATGCTTCCATCAATTCGCACCTGCTCACAAGAAAACTTGAAATGGGAAAAAAAGACCCAACCAACTTCAACTCCAAAGCCTGACAGACTGAAGAAACAAACCTCAGTTCTTTACTTGTGTTCTTCTCTCTCGTTTTGAGAGATTCCATATAGCTCAAGTGCCTCCAAATTGCTATGTGTCCCCTTCAAGTAAAAAAAGAAATCTCAGTAATTTTTATCAATATATAAAATTATTCATTCATTCATAATTTTATAACACACACACACACACACACACACACACACACACACACACATAAATACAACAGGAGATTGTAGACCCCAATCGACCAGGGAAGTACTCCGGGGAGGGGGTGACGTTAGGCAGAAGACAGGGAGTGCCAGAACTCCCGTCTCTCTTGTCACTGTCCACCTCAGCTGATCTTTATTCCGTCTCATCTACCCTATGAGCAGTCCAGCATACTCTCAAACACACGCATGTACTTTACACACTACACATTCTTTTCAAAATTAAAAAAAAAGTAGTATAGTTTTTAACTACCTCAGAGACCTTGATTATGCTTATTTTCCCTTCTATGGGGAGGGCATTTTTGCTGGCATTCGCCCTTGACCCCTCCTTCCTGCATAATATAAGATAAATATTTCGTAACAAAAATTATTCATTAGTTCTGATATTTCATTAACAAACTACTTCTTAGATGTCAAACATAAAATCTACGAATCTACAGAAAAGCTGTAATCTGGAGCGACTGAGTGGAATTCTAGATACAACTTTCTTTAATTCCAGTGTTACAAACATAATTATTTATGTAGGGGAAAGTGGGGCAACTTGGGACCCCGGGGCAACTCGGAACACCCTCTACTGCCCAAACTAGTGCTGCCATCTAGCTTTAATCTGTCTCCGTCGGTGCCGACACTGATCAGTAGCCTTGAGACAGTGGTACCGGGTGGGTTTCGCCACGCAGCTCCGCAAAAATTAGAAAAAATAATTTTTTTCTCCATTTGATCTATCATCAGCGAATTTTCCTTGATTCATAATTCCAACAACTTATTTTGTTGCTTTTTGTGTGTAAGCTACTTATGGATCGGTGTTTGATTTTCACGTATCGTCGTGTCTGAAATTTCATCAGTGACCGCGTGGTACTGAAATTTGGGAAAAGGGGCAAAAAGGAACCCCGGGTTCCGAGTTGCCCCACGAGTTTTTTAACCAAAAAATTGCAACGGTTTTCTCAAGTTCCACTTACACCTAAGGCAAAGCTAGAACGTTATAAAAAGTTATACAGAATGGAAGACAAAAGGTAAAGATAAATTTTATGTATTTAATGGATCCAAATACTCGTCCTATATGCCTACAAAATTGTGATTTCCTTACGGGTCCCGAGTTGCCCTACCTTCCCCTACTGTCTTTCGTAGTTATTCTCATTACGCAATAGTGGCTCTAACTAACTAACTAAAACTAAATAACTATAACTAACTAATTATGACTAACTAACTAACTATAACTAACTAATTATGACTATAACTAACTAATTATGACTATAACTAACTGTAACTAACTAAAACTAACTAATTAAAACTAACTAACTAACTAAAACTAACTATAACTAACTAACTAACTAGCGCATTTTATTCTTACAAACTGAAGAAAATCTACAAACTTTATTAGATTAGAAAAAAGCTTTCAACCCAAAAAATATGGATTTTAACCCTAAATTATCTCCCAAAATTAATCCTAAAACAAAATAGAGGCAGTCCCGGCTTCCGAACACAATGTGTTCTTGAAAATGTGTTCGTAAGCTGAATGTTCGTAATCCGGATCAATAAATCCTCTTTAAATACATGTAATAAGTGGTTCCCGAACACAAATTAAACCCTATTTTTAATATAAAAACATTATTAAATGTACTTTTCGTTTAATTTAAGTAAAATGTAACATACTTTAGGTCCAATGGATGGCTGGCATAATGGAAGTGGTGAGAGAAGAGGTGGAGAGGCTGTATTAGTTGGATGGAGACTTGGAGAGAGACTTTGATGGAGACTTTGGAGGGGAATTGACAGAAGACACAGCTGCTGATGTAAATGGTGTTGGTTCACTGGTGACTGAGGGAGACTTTTTCAAAAAATGGTGCAGAGTTAATTGCACAGAAGCCTTCTTCTTCTTTTCATAAAGCTCCTTGTAGCATGCAAGGCTGTTGTAGACACCTCTGGAGACCATGACAAATCTTGAATTGTTTGGGTTATTCTCCTCCAAAAGGTCCAATCCCCTCCCAAAGATTTTTGAAAGCCTCTCCAAGAACCTTCATGGTGAGATTTTGGGCTTTTGGAGACTCTGGAACCCTTGCTGCTGCTGCTTCATCTGCAACCTTCTGCTCCTCCAGTTGCATGCGCTCTTCATTGCTCAGTTCCTGGGAATAGGACTGCAGCAACTGGTCCACATCATCCTGCATTCGAGCGTCCGATTTCCTGTGATTACGCTAGGCGCGGTATGTTCGAAAAATCCGTGTTCGTATTGATCGAACGTTCGAAAGACCGAAACATGGTTATAAAGTATAATGTTCACATGAACGGATGTTGGGAAGCCGGGGACTGCCTGTACATTTTTTATATTCCTTTCTTTCCATTATCAACTAAAATTGCTTAACTTTCTCAATATTTCCAAACCTTTTAGCTGCGTAGGCCTACTCCTTAAACACTGACTTACTATTCATGTACACCTTCCCAACTATTTTACAACCAAATTTTTACCATATGTTAGTAAATTTATGACACAATATTATACATAACTTAATATTATGAATATAATCTATATTATAAATAAGGAAATAAATAAAATATTGTTAATATATTAATATAGTTAAACTCCGTCTCTTGTTGGGACATTGTAGCTTCGTATTTTCGTACAAATAAAGAAATAACTTTATTATGGAATTTTTTTCTATCGTGTTACGTAACCCAAGTTGGCATTTCACGTACCCAAGTACTCAAGTTCTAGAACCATACTGTTCGCAAAAAAACTTAAAAAAAAAAACATTCTCCTACCAAGAGTTAATTTAATGAAACAAAAGTGTTAGAAAATGTAAGCTTGCCAAACATTTTGGTGAAAAATATCTAAGAGTTGTCTAAACACTACCCAGCTTCTAAATACCAGTATGAGCACTAAAGGGATTATCATTCTCATGATAACTATAATATAAAAATTATAGAAAAACTTTTATTACCAGAGATAGAAATTTTTACTCCACAGATTTCCATCAATGAATCTTCAAGAAAATTGAGATTATTTTCATCAATTTTCCTCCATGTAAGATTTGATCAACGACAGCAGGCAATTCTGATTTCTTTTTACCCACTAAGGAAATGAGCTTCAAAATAGTACGTTAGCAGAGTCGTGCTTTTCAATTACAAAGATTGAATTTTAAAATTTAGTTTAGGAAGAATATTGGAATAGGTTTCCTTTAAATAAATTAAAATTTCTTAGACTCGCTTCCAATGAAAGATTGATTACCAGATTTAATGGCAATTCGACATCAGAGTTTTCTTTGTAGCTATTTTATCAATATTAGTTCCATCCATAGATATATATTTTTTTTTTTAGTTCCAACAACGCCATGATTGAAGATAGCTATTTTATCATATATTTACGACTGATACATTTCTCCTTTAGAAACCCTACAACAGTGTTTCTCAACCGGATTTGCCCCACGACCCCTGTGTCAGGGTTTTAGATCGGCGCGACCCCTTATCATCCCTACCAGGGTAAACAAACTCACGAAGAGGGGTTGTTTTTGTTTTTCTGCGCACAAATCACTACTACAGGGGTAAACAAACTACGACACGGAGGTCGCGACCCACCGTTTGAGAAACACTGCCCGACAGTATATGCTAAAGGGTGATCTTTCATTTGATCTTCTTTAGAACTACATTCTGGCAGCCCAAACGTAAAGGAATCAGAATAGTCATCTGTTTGCTTTCAAGAAACAAGGAGATTGTAATGTCTCTTTACACTTCACTAATTAGACCTCAACGCGAGTATTGTGTGTAGCTTTGGTCTCCTTCCCTTAGGAAGGATATAGAAACGTTGGAAAGGGTACAAGCAAGGGTCGCAAAATTTACCCCTTCAATGAGACTGCAAAAGTACCAACGAAAATTAGAATGCTTAAATCTCTTTACTTTAGAGACCCAGGAGTTGCGCCGTCAGCTTATTCAAGTGTGCAAGATGCTCAATGGAATAAACAGGGTAGACTACAGGAAATTATTCTCATTTAACCCTTAACTACTATCATTATTTCCCATGATAAAATAACAAATGTACTCACGGTCAGAATTGACCCAACGATAGTAGCTGAGGGTTAATACCAATCCGACAAGCAATAATGGTTTTAAATTGGAACTTAAAACATTTAGTACCTCCATCTGTGGTAATTTCTTCTATAAAATAGTTAATATCTGGAACCAACTTCCCTTGGAGGTTGTTTCAAGCCAAAGTGTAACCATGTTTAAAAATAGGCTGGGCAGAGTTTTGAATACACTCAGGGTTTAAGACTGCTTCACATACAGGGTGTTTATAAAGTCCCTATCATTTCAGTGAAAACGTAGCAAAAAGGGTAAAATTCAATAACAATATAATAGAAGGCATACATTTAATGAATACTTAAGCATATGATTCTACATGAGCACCATCAGTATCTCAACAGAGTTCGAATCTGTCAGCAGCATTGCGGAACACATTTTGGAGCATGACAGGGGTTATTTTTGTAACTGCTGTTACGATACGAGCACGTAAATCTTGCAGATCTGTAACCCTCGTTTGATAGACGTTTGGTTTGATAAAGTCCCATGCAAAGAAATCCAAGGGCGTTAGGTCAGGAGATCGAGCCGCCCAGGGCCTGTTGCCTCCACGTCCGATCCACCGATTTGGAAATCGTTAATTTAGGTACTCACGAATAATGTTTGCGTAATGACAAGGTGCCCCATCTTGTTGAAAGACGACAGTGTTTAAAACGCCATCTGAATGAAGCTGGGACATTTACGTGCTCGTATCGTAACAGCAGTTACAAAAATAACCCCTGTCATGCTCCAAAATGTGTTCCACAATGCTGCTGACAGATTCGAACTGTAGAGATACTGATGATGCTCATGTAGAATCATATGCTTAAGTATTCATTAAATGTATGCCTTCTATTATATTGTTATTGAATTTTACCCTTTTTGCTACGTTTTCACTGAAATAGATAGGGACTTTATAAACACCCTGTATATAATTTAACAAAATTGTATTATAACGTAACCCTGAGGGAATTTGTTTAAACATTTCCTCCTTCATTTAAGTCTCCCCCCACTTTAGAGAGACGTCTGTGGTTGATTGTGCCCCACATAGCATGATCAACCATCGAGCAGCTCATTTTTTTATCACTTGCCTCATAAACACCTCTAAGTGGGAGACTCTTGAATTCACCGTATCAACAACGGGTGATCACCCATGAAACACTTTCATTCATAAGGGATAAGTACACGGGGATAGACACAGGGGCCCTCTACTGATATTCCTCGCCAGAAAAAGATTTTCTCAACTCTCGTGGTGGCACAACACCGTGAAGTATGAACGACTCAATATATCACTTGCTGTATAAACACCTTTCACGGAGGAAGACCGAAGCTGAAACTCGGCGACATTCCAAGAGTTGGTAGACACATACACATGACAGATATCCAATTACAGAAAACACGCTCTCACACTTGCCTGCCTTGTTAATGTCTGAGAATAGAATAGAAAAAGATTTTGAAGGAACAATTTTATAATGAAATAAAAATATATAAATAAAAAAATGCATGGCATGAATTAAATGAGGTAGATTTGGGTTTCTGCCATCACGATTTTTTTTTCTCTTTCATCTTGGGTGGCTGGATGCGTGTGACGGGTGAGGGCATGGTGTGGAAAATCTGATTTCGGTTCTTAATTCATGTTTCTACCCATTTCCTGTAGAAGCATTTCATCAATTTAATTGCTTTGCGTGTACATGGTTATAGACATGGAGAATTTAACCTTTACTTCTCTCTTAATCCTTTTGGGGCTAGCCTGAAGTGGGTCATGGAGTCTTTGTTAGACCGATACCTCGGTAAAGAGAGCTGTAAATATTTTGCATAAAATCAAAACCATATGTTCGAGGTTTTTGTGACGACATCAAGTAGTTGATTTACGATCGGCAGAAGTATTTTATTGGTCAGTCTATACAGTGGTGTTAGCTAGGGTACGATCTCTGTGTGCATACCGTAATTGTAGAGTTAGCTTATTATATTTTCCTTTTTCCTGTAAAATTTCTTTGGCTACTTTTCAAAGGTCAAGGTATTTTCTTCAACCATTTTACTTACTCGCCTCTATCGGGGAGGGAGCGGAGGATAAGGAGGGAACCTTATGTTTTTCTATCCAGTTTTCTACTACTGTTAGAAAAGTTAAAAAAAAAGAAACAGTTTAATAACAGGAACCTTCCCGAGTGGATCAAAAGGTTTTTTTAAGGCTTTCATTTGTCCTTTTAACTCCTTGTAACTCTCTCTCTCTCTCTCTCTCTCTCTCTCTCTCTCTCTCTCTCTCTCTTTGATGAGACTGGCTTTATTTGCATGTGGTTTGCTCGTTTCTTCTACGTATGAGGATTTCAAACCTTTCTCATAAACTATTCAAAAAAAATCATTGACAAAGTTTGGGAATAAATACAAACTTTCGCGGATAAAAGTGGTCGCGAGCCAAAAGGTCTCGTAATGAAGGTCTTTTTTAGGCAAGTTTATTATGTGTTTTTCGCCCTTATTGCTCACTTATTAGCGTTATTTATTTGACACTTCTGAAAGGGATCGAGTTGCTCCTGACGAAGGGAAAAGACGGTTTGGAAACAGTGTCAAGTGAAATTGTATTTATTGGCACTTTACGTTGCATTCACGTGAGATAAAAATCGTTCATTCTCTCAAAGATGGTTTAAAATAGGTTGTTTTTATGTACATTTTTTTTTTTTTTTACATTTTACAGTACGTGAATGAATTTCATTTACCTCAACTTATCTTTTACAGTGACACTTTAAGGATATTTTTATTTTGTGTGCGTGTGTGTGTGTGTGTGTGTGTGTGTGTGTGTGAAAAGAGACAAAGAGAGAGAGAGAGAGAGAGAGAAAATACAGTATGTTAAGAGTAAAAAGTGGAAGGAGAACTAAGAAGAAATATAAGGATATTATATTGTACTATAAGCCATATTCTATCTGAACCTGTACTATATATATATATATCTCTCTCTCTCTCTCTCTCTCTCTCTCTCTATATATATATATATATATATATATATATATATATATATATATGTGTGTGTGTGTGTGTGTGTGTGTTAAAATCTCGTTATAACGTATTTGTGGGGAAGTCGCATTTTTATACCCTATAATTTATACTTAATACGGGCTCCAGCAGGAAAAAGAGAAAAGGAGAAAGAATTAAAAATCGGATCCTTGCCATATGTCAAAACGCGAATTTGAAATCTCCATAGCTCGTGACGGTAAAGAAAATCCCAAGCGATTCTTTCAATACGTCAATAATAGAAATCCAGTAAAAAGTGTCTTAGGTCCATTAAAAAATGGAAATGGAGATCTAGTCTCTGAAAACAAGGAAATGGCTACCTTGCTAAACGAATTTTTTACGTCAGTTTTTACTATAGAAGATGTAACGAATATCCCTACGGTCATAGACATAATACCTTTTGATAATGGTAATATTTTGGATAATATTGTCGTTAGTGAAGGGGAAGTAATGCGCTATATTGATAAAATGAAAACGCGTAAATCACCGGGTCCGGATTCCATATATCCCATACAACTAAAAGAATTAAAAGATAGCATTGTTGTGCCGCTAACAAAGATTTTTAATGCGTCTATTTCTGAGGGGTGCGTACCAGATAATTTCAAGTTAGCAAACGTAACACCTATCTTTAAGAAAGGCGATAAAGGTGCGGCGGGAAATTATAGGCCAATCAGTTTAACGTCTGTTGTAGGTAAGCTACTGGAATCAATAATTAGGGATCGTATAGTCGAACACTTAGAAGTGCATAATCTGGTCAGAAATACGCAGCACGGTTTTAGGCGAAACAAATCTTGCTTAACTAATCTTTTAGAATTTTTCCAAAGCGTGGTTAACGTTTACGATAGACATCGGGCGGTTGATGTAGTGTATTTAGATTTTCAAAAAGCGTTTGACACCGTGCCGCACAAAAGACTGATTGAAAAAACTAAGGCTCATGGAATCAGGGGTGTAGTAATAAATTGGCTAGAAGAATGGTTGCGAGGCAGGAAACAGAGGGTGGTCGTTGATGGAGCGGAGTCGTGTTGGGCTAATGTAGCGAGTGGCGTTCCTCAGGGTTCTGTATTGGGCCCCTTGCTTTTTCTTATATATATTAACGATTTAGATGTCGGCCTAGTCAGTACAGTTTCAAAGTTTGCGGATGACACGAAGCTGGGTGGTAGGGCGATTAATGACGAAGATAGAGGTAAAATTCAGGAAGATCTGAATAAAATCGTTGATTGGTCAGTCACATGGCAAATGAGATTTAACGTGGATAAGTGCAAAATTATGCATATAGGTTCGCGTAACGGTAATTTTGCGTATAGTATGTCAGGGAAAGATTTAACAAGCGTAGAGCAGGAAAAAGATTTAGGAGTTATAGTCACTGGTGATTTAAAAGTAGCGAAACAAAGTACAGCGGCGGTCAATAAGGCGAACAAAGTGTTAGGTTTTATAGCTCGAAATTTTGAGTACAAATCGCGCGATATTATAGTTCCTCTTTATAAATCATTAGTTAGACCCCATTTGGAGTACGCGATCCAATTTTGGAATCCGCATATGCGCAAAGATATAGACAAAATCGAAAGAGTTCAAAGACGAGCAACTAAGATGATTCCGTCTCTTAGGTCAAAGTCGTACGAGGATAGGCTTAAAGAGTTAAAATTGACTACACTCGAGACTAGGAGGTTAAGGGGTGATCTAATCCAGGTTTTCAAAATTATGAATGGGTTTGATAACGTAGATAGAGATAGCTTTTTCGAAATATCTCAATATAATAGGACTAGAAATAACGGGTGTAAGTTGACAAGTAGAAGGTTCGAGACAGCAGTTGCGAAAAACTTTTTTACGCATAGAATAGTAAATAGCTGGAATAGTTTGCCGGTAGAAGTAATTAGTAGCACGTCTATAACATGTTTAAGAATCGATTGGACGCGCATGTTGATAGAAAGGGTATAGTTTAAGGTAGTAAAATTAAGGCTTTGTGGGGATAGATCCCACAGCTCAACACAAGTGTTGTGGGATATAGGGAGGCAGCGTCTTGGGTTAGGGGATACTCTCTGTCCTTACACACCCATTTAAAGAGATTCCTCTGCCGAGCGGTGCCCCCCATAGTACTGTGAGGTATTGAAAAACTCATGATCTTCACTTGCCCCACAAACACCTTTAAATGGGAGACCCATAATGGGTGCACACACATTTCTACATTACTGTACAGTCTTTACAGCCACACCTACACTTTTCCTCGTATGTGTATACACAATACACGATTACGAACACAGTTAGGTAGACCAGCCATGAGTGGATCCTAGGGTCTTGTTGGTCTGAAACATTATAACATTATAACATTATTACTTTTCATAGTTTGGGAAGATTACTGGCCAATGTTCACACTTTTATCACAACCATACAGTTTACTTAGGAAAGTAGTCACACATTTTCTGTTTAAGTCCGTTTGAATGCGGTAGTTTTTTTTAGTGAGTAGTTACTATTTTTCATAGTTGAAATAGAATTATACATCATTTAATACGCTATATATACATACTTCCAGTACAACAGACTACTATACGTTATACCATATTAAGACGTTATAATGGAATGTGAAATGGTGTCGTGACCTCTAAAATGAATATATAAAACTGAAAAATACGCTATTACAAAGTACGTCATATCACGATTTTACTACACTACTTATATTACTGTGTGTGTGTATATATATATATATATATATATATATATATATATATATATATATATATATATATATATATATATATATATATATATATATATATATACAGGGGTTAGACAAAATAATATGAACACCCGCCGATTTCACCTGTTATCTTTACGGACTGCTCAGACACAAAGTGAACGGTCAAATGACTGGCAAACCTATTTAAATGCGTAACAGAGAGTGTATACGTCATGTTATAACCCTCACGTTGTTTTTACAGATCTGAGTGAATTATGAATTAACAGTTATGAAAGACCTGTCAGACTTCCAAAGAGGGCAAATTGTCGGAGCGCGGATGGCTGGTGCATCGGTGACGAAAACCGCTCAGATGTTCAATGTATCCAGAGGAACTGTCTCTATGGTCATGTCTGCATACCAAAACCATGGAAAGACAAGCACCGACAAATGCAATAGTGGACGCAAGAAGAAGCTGTGTGATCGAGACCGCCGGGTGCTAAAGCGCATTGTGACAAAGAACCATAAGACCACAGCTCCAAAGTGACTGCAGAGCTTAACCAGCATCTTGCAAGCCCGGTATCGACCAGAACTGTACGTCGCGAGCTCCATGGAGCTGGATACCATGGGAGGGCTGCAATTGCCAAACCCTTCCTTTCGCACATCAACATTGAGCGGCGCAGAAAATAGTGTAATGACCATAAGAATTGGTCAATGGACCGGTGGAAGAATGTAGTCTACTCCGACGAATCCTCCTTTACGCTATTTCCATGTTCCGGTCGAGTTTACGTCTGGAGACAGCCTAAAGATGCTTATGACCCCGACTGCCTGACCCCAACCGTTAAGCATGGAGGCGGATCTGTGATGGTTTGGGCAGCAATATCGTGGAATACTCTTGGCCCAGCTGTAGTACTGCATGGTAGGGTTAACGCCCAGGTCTATCTGTCAATATTGGCTGACCAGGTCCATCCCATGGTCCAAACGCTGTTTCCCAATGGCGGCGCCGTCTTCCAGGATGATAATGCACCAATCCACACCGCTGGGGTCGTTAAAAACTGGTTTGAAGAGCATGTTAGTGAAGTAGAACGCTTGGATTGGCCTCCACAATCCCCGGATCTTAACATTATCGAGCATCTGTGGTGTCAGTTGGAGCAGCAGGTCAGAAGCCGATTCCCACCGCCGGCGTCTTTGGAGGAACTGGAGCAGGGTTTGCTCGAAGAATGGCTCAGGATTCCTCTAGCCACTGTCCAAAAGCTGTATGAATCAATTCCCCGACGCATTGCAGCTGTTATTGCCGCTAAAGGAGGACCAACTCCATATTAAGAATAAAAACCGCCATTTATCAAGGTGTTCATATTATTTTGTCTAACCCCTGTATATATACATATATATATATAATAATATATATATATACAGGGTGGCGCAAAAGTCGCGCATCATAGTAATTTTCAGTGTTGACTATAATATATTATTTTTTCTTTTAGGTAGGGGATTGCTGCGAAATTAACAATAGACGAGAAGGTGAGCTTGGTTTTAATGCATGGAATACCAGGTACTACAAATCGATGAATCGGTAGTACCAAGACATCAATTTGTTGTACCTGGTATTCCATACATTAAAACCAAGCTCACCCTTTTATCTATTGTTAATTTCGCAGCCATCCCTTACCTAAAAGAAAAAATATATATATATATTCAGAGCTGGGCATTTGCGGCATATTTTGCGGTACTGCGGTACTTGCGGTACCACCGCACTACCACCCCGGGCCCCCATAACGCAGTACCGCAAAGGATCGCTGAAAATACCGCAGTACCGCTACCGCATTCAAATTTCCGCGTACCGGTTTGGTACCGGTTTGGTAGTGCAGCAGTACCGCAGTACCGCAATATGCCGCAAGTGCCCAGCTCTGTTAATATATTACAGTCAACACTGAAAAATTCCTATGATGCGCGACTTTTGCGCCACCCTGTATATATATATACAGCGTGTCCCAAAGAAATGTATACCCACTTTGTTCGATAATACCAGGTATGAGGATAAATATATTACTTTTTATATGTTGTTTAATAAAGAATTTTCTCCTGAATCTAAATATGTAATTATTTTTATTAACAATTGAAAAACAAAAACGTTACAGATGTTTAAATTATAATTATTATTTTCGAGACTTCATGTGCGATATTTTCTAATATTTTTGCACGTATACGAGATAAGTTTGAAACCGACGGCACTGTGCAAAACTTACAAAAACAACGTTCTGGAAGACGTCGAAATCTTAGATAAAGTGTCATTTAACCATGGAATTTGTAAATTTTTTGAATTAACTAATAATTACAACATTTATGCTTCAATATCAACACTAAACATAAGTATCTCAAAACAGTCGGTTAAAATATTAGAAAATATCGCACATGAAATCTCGAAAATAATAATTATAATTTAAACATCTGTAAGGTTTTTGTTCTTCAATTTTTAATAAAAATAATTACATATTTAGATTCAGGAGAAAATTTTTTATTAAAAAACATAAAAAGTAATATATTTATTATCCTCATAGCTGGTATTATCGAACAAAGTGGGTATACATTTCTTTGGGACACGCTGTGTATATATATATATATATATATATATATATATATATATATACGGTACATGTTACACACAGCACGTGCATGGAACAAGGGAACTCTTCTGGGAAAATTAAATTCACTATAGTCCGAGTACTTATTCGGACAATAATAGATTTAATATTTGACCAGCCAAACCCAGCCAGAGAATGGTGAAAACGTGCTCGAACAATATCTCGAACTAAAATACATAAAAAAAATCCACGAAAATTTTAAAAAGAATAAACAATAAATGTAGTATTACAACTGAAGGGGAATATGAAATAACGCGGATTAAAACCTTAAAAAAATATCTCACTCGGCTCCCAAACAATTTCGGACTATTTATTTACAAGACAAACATTGGAAGTACCGTGCAAGTAAACAATTATTATTAAATAATATATTTCAAAACTTAAAAAAAAAATATCTCGTTCGACTTTCAAAGGTCTCGAACCGATAATTCACGAGACCAAACACTGTGAAAGTACAAGTAAAAAACTTAAAAGACCTTAAATTACCAGAGCTGGGCATTTGCGGCATATTTTGCGGTACTGCGGTACTGCGGTACTACCAAACTACCAAACCGGCACCAAACCGGTACGCGGAAATTTGAATGCGGTAGCGGTACTGCGGTACTTTCAGCGATCCTTTGCGGTACTGCGTTATGCGGTTCCGGTTTGCGGTAGTACCGCAGTACCGCAAAATATGCCGCAAATGCCCAGCTCTGTAAATTACACACCCACCAACCAAAAAAAAAAGAAAGTGTGACAAATTTGAACTCTAAAAAGTTTTTACAAGTCCAAGACACTTAATATTACTATACTACCGAAGAAGAAAACATAAAAAACTTGTTATCACAATGAGGTTCTCAAAATTACTATTTTGACCCCACACCTATTCTTCCACGGGTATTACCCCTAACCTGGCTAACTGTAAAATTTAACCCCCGACCTGCGGCTATTCCTTTTAATTTCCAGCCATGGAGTTTGTCTTATTTAACTTCAAATTCATACAAATATAATAATAATAATAAAATAATAATAATAATTATTATTATTATTATTATTATTATTATTATTATTATTATTATTATTGTAATTAAATTTCATTAATTAAATTTTATCTGTCATTTAAAACTCATTATTTTATTATCTTTTAATTAAATAAGAAATTTTCCAAAAACGATATATACTGTATATATATATGTGTGTGTGTGTGTGTGTTATTTTTGTTATATATATATATATATATATATATATATATAATATATATATATATATATATATATATATAATATATATATATATATATATATATATATATATATATATATATATATATAATCCGACATAAACATAAGGATTTTGCCCTTTTTGAAAACTATAAACTTAGAAGCAATTCATATTCATAATAGTTTAAAAAAAAAATATATGAATCGATGCGAGATTCATTTGCATTTCGAGTAGACAATTGTAATGTATGAGTTTGGTGTACGGTTGTTTATTCTGCGAAAATGTTGCTATCCAAAGACGGAATGCGAAGAAGGATTGAAACTGAATTCAACTCGAATAAAACTCATTTGCATAAAGCTCAAAACCGACTTTGAAGATTCAAGTTTGGTATACGACGTTTCTTCATCTCATCTTCTCCGATCCGTTATTAATATGACGGAAATATCAAACGTTCGAATCGATTATCCCCACGTTTATTTCGCGAGATAAGCGTCTAATATGAGAATAAGTTATTTAAAATGTTAACTTTATATGAGGAGATAGATAGATAGATAGATAGATAGATAGAAAGGTAGAAGGGGGGGAAGGGTTTCAGTGTGAGGACCAATAAATTTCTAAATATAATTTTAATTAAATTTAATTTTTTTCTATTATTTTTATTCTGTAAATATTGGATTCTCTTGAACAAACTTTGGGGGGGGGGGGGGGGGGGCTTCTGAATGGGCGTGGCTCTGAAACGACGCGGGAGGTCGGTTCGAACCTACTGCGCTTCGTTTTTTACTTTCTTTGTCGCCTTTTCGCTTTTCATATTATTTTAGTAAGGTTATTGCACCTGCAAATTATTTATATTATTTATATTTACATTCATATTATTTATTCCGTCCATCGCTCAGGCCACTCGAATGCGGCCCATTGATCTAACTACTAGATTATTATTATTACTAGCACCATCGGGATTCGAACCCCCCGACCTCAGTGTCTTCAGTTCGCTTATAGAGAAGCGGCGTTACCTCCTGAACCATGGGTGCTAACTTTAAGGAATGGGATCAAGTAAAGATAAGCACCTCCAACCTTTTTTAGTTAGCTTTATAAGGCTAACTAACAAAAATATCACGACCTAACCTAACCAATCGTCAAGGGCGTACAGTTGACCTAACGATTGGTTAGGTTAAGTCGTGATATTTTCGTTAGTTAGCCTTATAAAGCTAACTAAAAAAGGTTGGGGGTGCTTATCTTTACTTGATCCAAGGAATGATATCGATAAACGATAAGGTTCTAAGCGAGGAAAGCGTTTCTAAAATTCAAAATATCGAACACACACACACACACACACACTTTGAAGAAACCTCTCATTTTGTCGATCCCGACCAACCACCCAACCAATTTAAACTTTTAAAAGCATTTAAACAGTGGTATTATACAAACTAAAATTACTATAAATTATAAATTATATATAAATTATATATAAATTATATTATTATTTTTTATATAAATATAAAGATATTCACGTATATCTCAAAACTTATGGATAGCTTTACTGTATAGTTTAGACGGAACGAGTATTCAAATAGTTAAAAAACGAATACATTAAAATAGATTGCGCCAAAGTTCGCTGTTCTATCGGATATTTGGTTCGTAAACTTTAAACTTAAATAGAATAGTAAATAACAAAAACTTACGAACTTATATTTACTATTTATACTTAGTGTTTTCTAAAGGGGGAATAGGGTGGAGCAATCTTCATTTTATATATATATAGAAAGAGAGAGAGAGAGAGAGAGAGAGAGAGAGAGAGCGCTCAGAATACGGCTCAAAACTTTTTAATGTATTGCCAAAAGAAGAACCTCCAGCACACCAGCTTGTATAATTTCAAGAACCAGGTGAGTGAAGAGGTTCTCGTCCAAAGTCCCTCACCAGCCCCGCAGTTCAACAGTGCCTCTCGTTATGTTATTTAATAAATTATTTTTGATGTATAAAGTCTGTATACACTTTTATGAGACACCTGTATATATATATATATATATTATATAATATATATATATATTATATATATATATATGATACACACAGACCGTGCATGGAACAAGGAACTCTTCTGGGAAATTAAATCCACTATAGTCCGAATAAGTAATGGTAAATGACAAACACTATAGTTTTTCTTTTTCATAATGTTTCTCAAAAGAGTTCCTTGTTCCATGCACGGTCTGTGTGTCATCATATATGGGCTACGTCGTGTCGTGGCCGATGTCGTAACACCGCTTCCCGGAGATCAGCGAAGTTAAGCGACATTGGGTCTGGGTAGTAGTTGGATGGGAGACCGTCCTCTGCGCCCAGATTATGTAGCGACCCGTGGTTCGGATCCCACGTAAAGCTGTAGGTCCCTCCGTCATATGACCTTAGATGTTGCGAAGGAGGTTAAACAATCCAATTAAAAAAAAAATATATTATATATATATATAGGGTGATCTGTTCGGGTATGGATAAAATAAAATTGATGTGAAATGGAAACAGTAACATTGTATAGTTTAATATTTGGTAAACAATGCCCACAAAGATGGTAGATTGTGACAAACCTAATTAGTCTTCAACATGAACCCCCTTCCGGACACGACAGAGGTCATAACGAGAGGCTAATTCTTACGACCACCTGTATGTGGTTTAATGATAGACCCCGTTTCTTAAAATGTGCGGTACCACTGCACTATGGAGTCGTAATTAGGAGCTTTTCGAACACCATACACACGGCGAAACTCACGCTGTACCGCTGTCACACTTTCAAACTTAGCAAACCAAATGACACACTTCGCACGTTGTTCTGCATTCGTCGCCATCTTCGAAACTGGCATATGTCTCATAAGTCTGACAGCACATGGCGCTCGTACGTCTGGCAGCAGATGGCATAGCCTATTACAAACTTCCACATTTTATGACCACACGTGCAACAGATGAGCGCTGTATCACTTCTCGGTAGATTCTCACAGCGTTTTATTTTATCCATACCCAAATGGATCA
>JAJOZX010002967.1:172500-232500 GCA_023014485.1 Bathynomus jamesi | reverse complement strand
CTCACTTTTCTATAATGAAAAAAACTAGGTTAGGTTAAGTTACACTATTTAGGCTATTTAAATTAGATTAAATGACGCCATACACAGTTAAAAATGTGAAAGTGTCGCGGTTTTATACAGTATCGCGATTTTATACACTCTGTGTGTGTGTGTGTGTGTGTGTGTGTGTGTGTTCTCTACGGAACTGCGACAATCTTAAGTATACACACAGAAACCATCGCGACACGAACCTGCGTATCACGACATTAACAGTGTCGCGGTGGTCTATCTTTGTATGTTAGGTTAGGTTACTCTAGATTAGATTAGGTTAGGTTAGGTTTAGTTAAATTTATTAAGTTTTAAGATTGGATGACTGTCGCGATACATACTTGAATATGGGAAAAATGTGTAATAATGTCGCGGTTTTGTAGAGCCAAACACGTGTGTATGTGTGGGTGTGTATGTGGCGTGTAGTCAGAAGAAAGGAAAATAACTGAGAAGACGTTTCATTTTTTTATTAACTTTATAAATTTGACAAGAATAACGTTGGAAGCCGAAATTAACATATGCAGTAATCCAAGTTGAATGATAATTTAACATTTATGTATGATCTCTGATGTGAGATTCTAAACACAATTTTAAATTGATGTTTACTGTAAACTTCAAGCTCTTTTTCAAAGAAAAATCACTATTTTGTAAATATTTATCTTCCTGTTAATTAACTTCAGGGTCTTATGTTAAGTTTTACAGTCTTATAAATAAAATGTTTCGCCAAAAGTATACGCCAGACTTGTTGATTACGTTTACCTGTAATCTTTGATGCAAATATCTAATTTACTAACATTAAAAAAACAGAGGGAGAGAGAGAGAGAGATAGAGAGAGAGAGAGAGAGAGAGAGAGAGAGAGAGAGAGAGAGAGAGAGAGAGAGAGAGAGAGCTATGTAAGTATACCTAAAAATAATACATAACTTTACATCAGTGATAACAGTCATTCATCTCAGATTCCTTAATAACTTTTGCTCACGAATGTGGCTCTTATCCTTCTCACGCATAAATTTGTCATACTCAGATTACTCATTCTCTGTGACCGGTTGTTTTGTGTTCATTCATCATTCGTGACATTGTCAACCTTCGTCAGTGTGCACACTCTGCTACCAATGATTACTTAATTTTTACAATATTTGAGGTCGTTCATCCTCCTTCGTGATAACAAAGATCATGTGAAGGAGGGGACCTACAACTTTACGTGGGATCCGAACCACGGGTCGCTGAGGCATCTGAACGCAGAAACAATCAATCATCCAGAAAGCAATTTTGCAGCCTGGTCACGAGTTAGACATGACGTAACCTATATTTTGCAATAAAGACGTTACTATTATTATTATTATTATTATTATTATTATTATTAATTTCTTATGATTATGTCACGAAAGAAGAACAGATGTCACTGGGGTGCCTTGAGACAGAAAAGATTGTGAACCACTGCTCTATAGTCCAACTTGTCTACCGTCCCATTTCGATAACTTTTCAAAGGAAACACGTTGCTTCGTGTCTTGTATCTTCATCATCGCAATTATATTAAACTATCTCTATAATGAAATCCGCCATTTTTTAATGACGTCATTCATTATGATTTATTTTTAAGTACTTCCGACGAGTTTCCTTTAACTGATGTTTTTAATACAAAGGAGTGCAGATGAGGACTCCGCATGCAACTAAGACAGATAACCCTATTAGGGGCAACCCCTGGAATGCAGTAAATCAAAGCAAATAAAACATGATTTGGAAACACTCTCTCTCTCTCTCTCTCTCTCTCTCTCCTCTCTCTCTCTCTCTCTCTCTCTCTCTCTCCCTGCACTTTTCTTCTTTAATTCTCTCAGATCTCAGATCCAGAAAAGTTTACTGATTTCGAACAAATTGAGTTCGTGTCCCTCTATATATATATATATATATATATATATATATATATATATATATATATATATATTAGTGATGTAGGTCACATCCGCATCCACATCCGCATCCGCGGAACATCCGCCCATTTTCTCGCATCCGCATCCGCACCCGCATCCGCACTTTGGACTGCGGATGTCGTGCGGATGTGGACCGTTGAGATAAAATGTCATTAATAAGCGGAAATTATCAAATTCTACTATATTAATAGAACTAGTTCATTGTGCGCAAAAGTGATGCAAGCGACAAGACGAGAGGCTGTTCTTGTATGAAGTTACTCTCTTGCAACCTACTTAGATCCACGTTACAAAGCTAAGTTATTTTCACCTAGTACATTAGAACGAGTTAAATCATCACTTGGCAAAGCAGTTGAAGAGCTTCAATCTCTTGAATCTGTCGCTTCGCCACCCACCAAAAGAATAAAAGTTTCAGTGACAGAACCAACACCTTCAACAAGCAAATCTATCACAGAATCTGTCTCTCAGTTTCTTGAGTCAAGCAGCAATGACGAGACCTACGCGATGTCAAAAGATGTAGTAAAAATGATCGAGAGCTATCACCAAGAAAAACGCCTGGCTGCATGTGACAATCCTATTAGTTGGTGGAAAAATACGCAGAATATCTATCCATATTTGAGTAAACTTGCAAGGAAACATTTAGCCTGTCCTCCAACAAACGTACCAAGCAAGAGATTATTTAGCAGTGCTGGATTAATATATGATGAAAAGAGAAACAGACTGGCAGCAGAAAAGGCAGAAAAATTAATGTTCCTTAAGCATAACCTTCCTATAATTAAGTTTGAACATTAAACGATGAACATCTTAGTTTACTTTATTTTAATTACTCATTTATAAATATGCCTAATAAAACTTTAAACTTAATATAAATAGTTATCAAGCTAATTAAAGATCTCTTTCTATAAGGGTGGAGGTTGGGGAAAGAGGTCGGTGGGGTGCATTTGAGTTGGGTTCACGTCCCGCATCCTGGTAACACAATTATGGTTTCTAATTGTGGCTGAAACTCAACAAAATATAACTAATTTATTTGCAGACGAATTCACTAATTGATTTCTATATTAGTTAGATGCTTGATATTATTTTATATGTTCAGAGAAAAGTACAGCAATTATTGCACAATTAATCAATTATACTGCAGTATAGCTACAGCTCTCTCTATATAATAACTTATTATATACGTTAAACACAACAAATCTCGAATATATCCTAAAAAATAACGAAAATGTAGACATCCGCATCCGCATCCGCGGATGTTGAAATCAAATATCCTCATCCGCATCCGCATCCGCTGATGTGAAAAAAATGACATCCGCTACATCACTAATATATATATATATAGCCTCGGTGGTGTAGTGGTTAGCGTCGCTCACAACGAATTCATTGGCCCTGGGATCAGCAAAACCCAGCTGTTCATCCTTCCATACACTAAAAAAAGTGGTTGGTAGATAAATGGGTACCCTGGGTGGCCTAGTGGTTAAGACGCTGGGCTGCTGGTGGGGCGTGGTTCGGATTCCACGTTAAACTGTAGGTTTAAGGTGGAGTGAAAAGCTCCACCTTCGTCAGAATGAACAATTCGAGCGGAAGCAAACCAAAGGTTACCAAAGGTGTATATATATATATATATATATATATATTATACTACCAAATATATCGGGACAAGATTCTCTCTTGCATATACAGTGTATATATATATATATATATATATATATATATATATATATATATATGGGGTCAGGCGAGAGACAAAGGAAGTGAAAATTCTTTTCTCTCCTAAAAATGAGTTGATTGGCTAATGTAAATGTAAATTAGAGAAGAGAGTGTTAAAGATAAAATTTTCTTCTTTGATGAAGGCTAACTTTGAAAAAGTTGCATTCTTGCATTTTACCAAGTATGCATTTATTCTTTTCTCCCAAATTCCTCCTCACTTCAAATTTTCTTTGAAAGAAGTGAGGGAAATTACTAGTTGTTTGAATGAAGTCACTGTAGGCGTAATCGCAGACGATTAATCGCCGGATTAATGTGTTAGTAATCCGCGATTTTAAAAGGACTCCTTCAAATTAGAAAACGTAATCCGGGAATCCGTTGGTAACAAAAGAACCGACTCGGTTAATTCGGAGTTTAAAGCAATCTAATTAAACGTTTGAAATTTTAATTATTTAACGATTTTTTTAATTTTTTTAATTTTTTTAACTTTTAAATAATTTCAATTGATTTGATATTTTTCTCTTCAATTGTTTGATTTCACTCTCAAAATTGGGACGAAATTTAATTTCAGATTTTATTTCAATTTATTTCCATTTCAGCAGTTAAAGTCAAGCAGGTTAATTGTAACTTTAATGATACAACGGTCTCCGTTTGAGAATTTGCGTGAAAATTAGTATCATGATATTTTTATTTTTCATCTACGTGTACCATATATATCAGTCTATCTATCTATTTATCTTTCTTTTCTCAGTGCTATATTTTGTATTACTTTCCTTCTACCCGCAAAATAGCTATTACTTTGTTATAGAAGATTTTTGAGGGGTTTAGTTTGGGTTAGGTTAGGTTAGGTTAGGTTAAGTTAGGTTAGGTTAAACTAACCAAACCTAAACTAAAATAAGATAAAATAAAACAAAACAAACTGGGTGTGTAAAATCTTGAGGTAGCACGAAGTAGTAGCAATTTGATTTCGAGTTTTTTAATTAAAATCCTAACGCGAGTGAAATTCGAAAAAATAATCGTTTTATACGATAAAAGAGAGCATTCTCTAAACTTTTTAATGAAACCTATACCTACTTTAATGCAAACGTAAATGATTAAAATTTTGAAAAAAGGATGTAACGTGTAAAGGATGTAATGTGTGTATATATATATATATATATATATTTATATATATATATATATAGAGAGAGAGAGAGAGAGAGAGAGAGAGAGAGAGAGAGAGAGAGAGAGAAGTGAACAAACAGAATTGGATAGTAACTGTCGTTTTGAAATATAAAAACTGGAAATTCGTCTGAGGAGTGAAAAAAGCAGTGATGAAATAATTTGTTTTATTAGTTTTTATGAGTTCCTTTTATTTTCAAAATTAAAACTTCTTTTTTTTATAACTTTGAATGTGTGATACAAGCTAATTTTTGTTGGAAGACCCCCATCATTTTTGGGTCCTCAAAATCAATCTGAAACCGAAAACAACTTTTCCTTCAGCGCTGGAACATATTTGACATTCATGATTCATCATACCTTCGATGACGTATAAGTTTCCGCGTTTATACAAACGAATAGTAAGACCACTCCATAATAATCTTCCGTAGATGCTTTATAGAGAACAACTGATGCACTTCTGTATTCTTCTGTATTCTGTATTCTTACTTTTAAAAGCTAAACAAACGTCAACAGCCTCAAAATGGAACGCGTCACTGAATAAAACAACAACAACTGGAAAAAATAAATAAAAATAAGTAGAAACTATATATATATATATTAGTGGTGGACCGGATATCCGCATCCGCACTTCTGACTGCGGATGTTATGCGGATATTACCTCTAATAAATTACGCAATTTACAATTAAATTAGCTTATAAAGTAGCTTATAAGGCCCAGTCATGCACATTTCATGTAAAGTATTAATTATTAATGAACAAACAAATATATAAACCTCAAAATATATATACCTGGTAACACAGAAAATTGAATGAAACTTGTTTCATTGAATTTTCCTTGGCTGAAACTCTTGAGAAAGTTATTATTTTTATCATAATGAAAACATTAATATTAATTTTAATTCTTATGCATTGCCTGCCATAATAGTAATATCACGAAATTTGAAAAATTATGTCATATATTCATAATTCTGTATTATATTGATAGATTAACTTAATATCCGCATCCGCATCCGCGGATGTTGAAAAACTGACATCCGGTCCACCACTAATATATATATATAATCTTCGCCCGTAACGAGAGTCGAAAAAAACCTGAAAAAGTTATTTATAAACGAAAGAATGGTCTACCTGCCATTTATATGTTTTATTATTATTATTAATATTATTATTATTATTATTATTATTAAGTCAGTATAGGTTTTATCAATCACGTTTTGCGTGTAATTTAATTGGAAATGAAACGTATGTTCAGTGTGACTGCTTATAATTTTGAGAAAAATATCACTAAGAACTGTAAAAAATTTCAGCTAATTCTAAAACGACATTACTTTAAATATTTCTTCACATTCAATGTTTTACGTTTTACGAGTCTTCATCTTTATAATCTCGATGTCATTTACCAATAGAAGGTATTAAGCTCTCATTTAAGCTCTTTTCGAAGGTCTTTAAAATACTTGTATACATTTCTCATAAATTATTTTGATTTGTTTTTGTGACTATATTAATACCACAGTTTTCAAATCTCGATTAATGTCACGTAAGGTCTTTTTAGATTCTTTGATACATATTTTCAGAAATTGGGTATCATCTCTTACAGTGTTCTTGACCACTTTTCTCCCAATTTTTCTATTTAGCTAAAGTTCACTGATTCCCTCGTGTTGATACTGCTAAATTCAAAGCTGGGCACTTGCGGTTTTTTTTGCGGTACTGCGGTACTGCGGTACTACCGTGTTTGTCGGTACCGCGGAAAGTACCGCGGGAAATTTGAATGCGGTAGCGGTACTGCTGTACTTTCAGCGATCCTTTGCGGTACTGCGTTATGCGGTACCGGTTTGGTAGTGCGGTAGTACCGCAGTACCGCAGTACCGCAAAAAAACCGCAAGTGCCCAGCTTTGCTGCTAATAATAATAATATCAACTGTTGTTTTACATATATTGAAGTCATTAGATCTATCTCTAATCTATCATCATGAATGATATACAAACCAATTACTTTATAAGCTCGTGGAACTGTCTCTAAGTCACACTGAAAACTAAGACAACTGAAAAACATCACGAAACATTTTGTACTTTGTTGCTTTTCCGAAGTAACGCGAAAAGAAAAATATAACAAAGCGTCGAGTCGCTGAAGGTAAACGACGGAGACCGCGGGAATAGTTTCTTTTGCCTCTCTGTCGACTTTAAAACCCCATAAAGTTTGAACCTTTGACCCAATTCTTTAATTGCTCCACCCTAAGGACGCAACTTCTATTTCTCTTCTGATGGCGATGCACCCCCCACCCACCCTCAAAGTAAGCACTTCCACCCTTTTCGTTGTTCACTCTTCTGAACTTTTTATAAGATAATTTCACCTATTCGTATAGAATGGCCCCCTTTTGTCAAAAAACAATTTATAATTACAATAGAGAAGTGATATGTATTGTTATAAGGAGACTTTCCACATGCGGTACTTGATCTGCACATCTTAATCGCTTGGGCGATTTTCTGGACAGTAAAAATATCATTAAATAAAATATTATTTAGATTTTTGTTAGTTTCGAGGTCTAAAGTGATTCCTGGACAGCTACGCGTGTTTTATATGCTGGGTATACATCCTCCAGCGCCTCACTATGTCTCAAGTCATTTTAAAACAATATAAGAATGTAAAAATATTAATCTATTATTATCCTTGATACTGTAGGGATTAAAGCAAAATTTTGATCTAAAATTCAAAAAATACAGTTACAAGTTAACTATGAAGAATATTATATCTAATTTCCACACACACACACACACACACACACACACACATATATATATATATATATATATATCGCAAGGGTTAATCGGTATTTTCAATCTTTCATCTACTCAACCGGTCAACTATGGAACAATCTTCCTCAATCCATCTTTCCTCCTGTCTATGACCTCCCATCTTTCAAACGCAGAATGTCTAGGCATCTCGAAAACCGCGGACCTTCATTTTGGCTCTCTTCTTCTTCTATGGGGGTGGGGGGCACTTTTGCGGGTATTCGCCCTTGGCCCCTCCTTCCTGCAGAATATATATATATGATGAGATTACAAGTAAAAATTAAACTTCAAAAGATTATAATCCGTTTGTATTTTTTAGCCATTTCTGCGAATCCGCTTGAATATTCTCTTTAAGAAGATACCATTAAAATTCCATTTAATGAGGTTTTATTCGCCTTGTAATCACTTCCGGGGTTTCACTTCCCTCCCCCAACTTCCTCTCCTTCCCCCCTTTAACGAGTTATCCCAAAATTATTTCCATCTGAAATTGGATTTGCATCGGAGAACTCATTATACAAATTTAACCTTTAATATGCGGTATTACTTAGGTTTACATAAATAAATAAATAATGAATAAGATTTTTTTTTAATAAAGGTCTGGACACGTTGGTAATTTTAATTAATTAAATTATTTGTTATTTAAGCGGGATTCGAACTACGGGTTGCTGCATTATCATCTTTTTTTTTTTTGAGAAAGAAACATTAACGGAGTAATTAAATATTAACGTTTCAGAGGAAAAACTATTACGAGAGATTTGTCATACGTTAGAAAATAAATCTAAAAAGTACGTGAACTGGAAGAGTGCAGAAGGTCAAATGGATTTCTATCAGCCAAATAGATTTATTCATTTTAGCCATAAGAGAAAAAGGAACCAGGAAGCGTAAAACAATCCCCAAACTCAAATTAGTTGCACTAAATCTGGTTGAGGGCGTGAAGGGTATTGAAGAGAAATTCATAGTCGAAATCTGAACATTAAATTGGACCCATGAAACGGTTCGCGCCCCATCAAATTCAATGTATCACCTTCTCTCTGCAATTGAAGAACAATCGCAGGTATCATTTAGAATACAGGCCCCGGTTACAGGGGTTCCCAACTAGTAGATTACCGGGCATTTTTTGTCTATTGCAAAGGAATCATGAGTTGGTTTTCTTTGTCAGTTTAACCATTTTCCTGATTTCAAAGGAAAAAAGTGTTTTAGTGTTGGCGAGTTGTTTTGAGTTTGAAAGGAACGGAAAAACTGCTTGTTTTAACGGTTTAGAGTGAACTACCTTCAACCAACCGCTTTAAGTTATATTAGTCAACCATCTTTTGCCTTTAGCAACTTTTTTAACTAGTCAGAAAACCATGCCATAAATACTTTTTCAACAAAATTTTCTCAATAAGTTGATTGAAATCGCCACCGCCGTTCATCGAGTTTGATATAGTATCAGTTCAATCACTTTAAGACGGGGTTAACCGATAGCCATCATTGTAAAGGAATAATATAGTGAAAACTTAAACCTGTCCACCAGACAAATTTAAATTTGTTGGTAACTCTATAAACAAATTTTGGATCACCTGAAGATCAGGGCCCCCAGCCTCAATTACCAAATGATATCTTCGTTAAAACTAACGAAAATATCACGACTTAACCTGACCAATCGTCAAGGGCGTACAGTTGACCTAACCGGGCATTCAATTTAATTTATTATTATATTTGGTACTGTAAAGCAAAAAAAGAATACAGGGGGGGCCCTGATCTTCAGGTGATCCCAAATTTTGACCATAGTATCGTATCTTTTAACGAACAGAGATAGCCAAAGACTGAATAAAAATAACGCAGTAGTTAAAAGGATCAGCGCTAAAGCCCATTAAAATTTAGTTAGATCTGATTTCTTTTTTCTTGCCGATCCCTTAAGCTGCGAGTATGTAATTAAAATATTTTCAAGAACTTTACGAGCGCTTAAACTGAGATATTTGATCTTACTGAATTCCTTAACGTTTTTTTTTATGTTATGTAAGTTAAAGTATATATATACACATGTGCTTCGGACCTCTTGGAGTAAATGAAGTTATCATCTTAATAAAAAAAATTGTAAACGACTCGAGATTGTTAGGATACACCTGCCGCTTACAATTCTTGTCGATAAAAAAGACCGTCCTTACGAAATTTCTAATTAATTTCCATAACGTTCATTTCACCCAAGTGGATCTTAGGGTCTTTGTTAGCCTTAGATTCTGTAGATCTGTAGAACATCGCGTTCCCATTTATGTTAAGGTGGGTACGTAAACCATCGACTCCAAAGTTGGCCAATGACTATTTTCTTCGTGATTTGGACTCGAATTTGTTATATGTAACAATGGAAGCATTTATGAATGAGAGTGAATCTCATTCCCACGATGGAGATATGTTTGATTAAATTAAGGAAACGTTTCAGTATCAATATAAGTACGTAAGAGAAACGTTTCTGTTGATATAAGTTACCAGATTATATAGGCAGCTTAATTGAGGCAATATATAGAGCCTAATTGTATAGGCTACTCATTTGAAGATAGGCTGCGATAACTTATAATTAGTTAGGTTAACGAGATAATTAGTAAAATAGTTAATTAGTCATTTAGGGTTGAATAGAATGACAAGTAGGCCATAGCGAAGACCTATTACAGAGACGTTATATCTTCCAAACCTGAGCGATTACCAGTGATGGGCAAGCTACTTGGAAATTGTATCTGAGATACAGATACAAGATACCCAACAAAAATGTATCTAAGATACAGATACAAGATACTCGAAAAAACTGTATCTTCAAGATACAGATACAAGTTACAGATACAAGATACATTTTTAAGATACAAGATACTTTTGAAAGAATAATTATAAATTATTTGAGTTTAGTTTCACCTGGTGAGCCATGAGCGCACGAGTTGTCTCATTCAATTGTTTATTATTATATTTTCTGGATATAAATAAATGCCAAATCAATGGTACTTCATATCTCAGTATTCATATAGTGATATAACTAAAAGGAAAGCACAAAGTAAATATGTATAAATAATCCTGAAAATTTTTAGGTATGGAAAAATAAAATAAACCACACTTTTTCAATTTATGTATTTCAAATAAATTGTTAATACAGGTATGCTCAGTTACCTACTCACGAAGAAAAAATAGTTTTCCTCATAATAAATATATTTGCAGGAATAAGCAAATATAAGTTATGTATAATTCCTGATTTTTAATCAAAATAACAAAGGACTCCTGTTGAATTATTTATATGTTCTCGACAAGTGACGACAAAAGCCGTGTTGAAACATGTTAAAACTGCGGGATACAAGATGAAACCTGAGTACGTCTGTGCCGAGACTGTGCGCGCAGCGCAACGGTAGTATTCATGTACAAACATGTAACAGCAATCGCCGGCCTACTTCAACGTGCGTCAGATATGATCATATTTCATGAATAGTTATTAGCGTCTCTATTTAAAAAGTATCTTATGAAAGTATCTTTGAAAGTGTATCCCGGGATACAAGCTACATGACAAAATGTATCTTAGATACTTCTCAAGATCCTCCAAAAATAAAGTATCTAAGATACGTATCTCAGATACGTATCTTGTATCTTAAGATACTTTTTGTATCTTAAGATAGAAGATACTGCCCATCTCTGGCGCCGATTACTGACTCCTAGATATTCACTGAAATTTCTTGTGACGCTTCGGTTTTCCGGAACCTGGTCATTTCCGGCAGGGGTAAATCTTAAGACCTTGTAATCCTGAGAAGGCTTTTTACCTAATAGTTGTTTTACTGGGAGGAAGGCTGCTGAGCTTGTTTACGGTCTTTTGGAAAAGTTTTACGAGTTTGACATTTGACTTCAGGCCGCTACGAAATTAAGGTGGCCCTTGGTATCCGAACCATTTTGTCGTTAGTCCGAATGTGACACTCATTAACGGAAAGACCGTATCTAGTTGTAACTTCACAGTAGTACCTGGAGGATCTTCTTCGGTATAGATTTCTGCTGGTAACGAGGATTTGCACGTGTCTTCAATAAATTGTGACAAATTTGCTTTGTTGTTGTTTACTCAGAAGTTTCTACAGACACCTGGAACTCATGAAGAATACTGTATAGGCAGGAATCATCTTTGTAAGGGTGACCTTTTGCCGTCTCTTGATTAATGCAATTCAATACGCACCTGAGATGTGTACTAGTGTATGGAGTCTATGAAGTTTCTGCGATAAAACTGTAGATCAATAATGATAGAACCACCTTTACATGGTAACCTGGTAAAAGTTTCATGCGTCGGTCTCTCTTCACACGAAAGTCAAGCTGGTGAACCCACCTCTAGGCCTGGCCTGATGGAGGAGCGAGGTGCTTTCTTACGATCTCCATCGCACATTGCCAGGCACACCTGGCTAATCCGGTACCTTCCTGAGCCAGGCATCTAGTCTTCCTTAGAAGATTTCAACTTTGACCCCTGTGACGTTCTTGAGGTCCTTTGGAAATTGGTTAAAAAAATCTTGGCCCCCTCACAACCAAGCTATTTTCTTTCAGTGTTGAGTGTTCCTTGTCGGGCCTTTAAGTTTGGGAATACTACACAATTTCTACCTTTCCTATTTTCCAGTGTTGTTTTTTCTTTTTACGTACGAAGGACGGGGATAAGGGCGACCGCCCGCAAAAGTGACCCCTCCACAGAAGACGGAGAGAGACAAAAAAAAAGTCTCCAGGTTCAATTATGCCATTTTTTTTTTTTTTTAATATGAATTTTTAAAAGGTTGTGTAGTGTGTAAGATGCATGTATGTGTAATGAGGAATTGAGAGAGAAGTGTGTGTTTGAGAGCATGCTAGACTGCTCACAGGGCAGATGATACACGGAAAAACATCAGCAAATGACAGTGACAGGAGAAACGGGAGTTCCAGCACTCCCTGTCTCCTGCCTAACATCCACCCCGGAGTACCTACCTCGGTGTTAATGGGGGTTAGTTTGAGGTAGGTAGCACTTTTTCGATCATTTTCAATATATAAATTATGGTGTATCTCTCTCTCTTCTTCTTTCCATTGAATACAGATTTAATTTACGTAGTCTTTCCCAGTAGTTGAGTTCTTTGCAGCCATCAATTTTGACTGTGAAATTCCTCTGGGCTTCTAGTTTATTAATTTCTTCTTTTTTGTATAGGGACGTGAAGTCTGAGCAGTATTCAAGTTTTGGTATGATCGGTGTTTCAGCAGGGGAATCATTACCTTCTCGTCCCTTCTGTCGAAGGTTCTCAGTAGCTATCCCGTAACTCTTTTTGCTTTGTTTATTGCTATCTAATTCTGAGTTTCAAATTTTGTATCACCGATCATTATTACCCCTAAATCTTTTGCTTTCGTGCTGCTCTGAATTTCCTGTCTATCTAGGGCATAGTATGGTGTCTTTAAGTTCTTCATTCTTTCCATAGCTCAAGAGATGAAATTTCTTGGTGTTAATATTCGTGTTATTTTCTTCTGACCATTTGTATATTCTGTTTGTGTTCCTCTGTAGGGCTTCCACCTCTTCTGCATTGCCGATGTTTTTGCTGATCTTTGTATCGTCAGCAAAGGATATTACTATACTGTTGCCGTCTACTTCATATATATATATATATATATATATATATATATATATATATATGTTTGTGTGTGTGTGTGTGTGTGTGTGTGTGTGTGTGTGTGTTACTTCTTTTAATAATAATTATCGTTCTATTGGCATTTACCATTTACTGAAAAGGAGTAAAATTTTAGAACATAAAAAAATTAAAAAAAAAAAATGATGATCTGCGACTTTTAAGCAGTTTGAGCTACGTCGTAGCCACGTTGTAACACCGCTTCCGTTAGATCAGCGAGATAAAGGGACGTTGGGTCTGTTTTAATAGATGGATGGATGTCTTTTTCTGTGCTCAAATAATGTATCGATCGTTAAATGGTTCGGATCCCGCGTAAAGCCGTAAGTACTCTCTGTCGCATGACTTTTGCCCTTACGAATAAGGTTAAACGGTACCAAGGGATTATTATTTTAATCCGTTCCTTCATTCATTAGTTCAAAAGAAAAAAAATGGTCGCCAATTTGACCGTTCTCAAGAGAGAAAATATGTTACAGTCAGTTCAAGAAAACCCTCTCATGAAACTCATGTTTCTTACCGATAACCATTGCTATTAACCCTCTAAGGCTTAAACAGTGAATTTTACCACAGTACGTTTTGAATTGATTTTGTTTTCGTTTAAATTTAGGTAACTCAATTCAGTTAGACCTAGCTTTACCAGACGTCCGGCAAAAAGAGGACATGTCCTCCTTTTCAACCTCATGTCCTCTGTCCGGCAGGCATTTTAAATATGTTGATATTGTCCGGCTTTTTACTTAGATATGATCCAGACTTAAAAATAAGCTTCCCACAAGCTCAAACGACCCAATTAATACCTGACATGTCCTCCTTTTGCCGGACGTCTGGTAACCTTAGTTAGACCTGAATGACCATTTGGAAGAAAGAGAACTTTTAAGTTAAATTCAAAGAAAGAGTTTAATCAATCATATTTAAACAACAATAAAAACATGAACAAAATCTTTGTAGGAACTTTGAACGTTCTGAATCCCATTTCTAAACAGGTTACGAAGAAGCCAACAACGATCTGAGGGAAGTCCAATCTGAAGTGCAATTAAAAAAAGGAAAATGTCATAATTTAAGAAAGATTTAGGAAGTTGTTTCGTCTTCATTATTTGGTTAACGATACACACACACACACACACACACACACACACACACACACATAAAGTAGAAAGTTGACAAAAGTAAACAGACACCTTCAGTTTTTCCATCATGTAAAGCTGACATACGTTCTGGCATTTCAATGATGAGCTTTGTCATTCGTTCTCCAAAACAATCATCGTGATGTTTATTTACTCTTCTCAACCCTCTGTGTGTGTGTATATGTGTGTGTGTGTGTGTATATGTATGTGTGTGTGTGTGTGTGTACAGACATCTATTCTTTTTTTTAAATCACATTTCGAATTTTATGTCAAATTCGAAAAATGAAAATACAGTTCCAAAATTAAGTCGAGTGTCAAAAATGCAATATAGATAAATTTCTCTATTTTTCTTAAGTTTTATTTTGATTTTATATGATTCTATCTAATTTCCCCTCACAAGAAAGGGGAAACGCCTCAATCCCCCTCGCATGGAAGGCGTAAAGATCTAAATTAAATTTTCGAGAAAAGAAACCTCTAAATTTTCCTTACGAAGAAGAAAACCATAAAGTTCCCCTCACCAGGAAAGTATAAACAACTCAATTCCCCTTCCGCGGAAGGCGTAAAAGGGCTTCCCTCATGAGGGAAGTAAACCTGTATATGGTCGCCTCGCATGGAAAAATCAAAACTCTAAATTCTGCTTACGAGGGAGAAACCCCCCTAAACTTCCGCCACCAGAAATGGATAAACCCTCTAAATTCCCCGCACGAAGAGGGCATCAACCTCCGAATTCCCTCGATGAGGAATGAGCAAATTCCTCACTTCCACCTCACATGGAAGGATGAAACCCCTCAATTCCCATCAGGAGGAAAGAAAGAAAGAATAAAACCCCCAGCAAAATATCCCTTACAAAGAAGGATAAATTCATTCATTGAAAATCCACTCTCTGCGTTCGCCAATGAAATGTAATCGATCCTTTGCTAAAAACATATCAATCTTCATATTTTAAAAACTCCTCATACGTAAGAAGCAGATAGAAAGAGGTAAACATACGATAGATAATATATACGGAGAGAGAGAGAAATAGAGAGAGAGAGAAATAGAGAGAGAGAGAGAGAGAGAGAGAGAGAGAGAGAGAGAGAGAGAGAGAGAGAGAGAAAGAAAGAGAGCGAAATGGAGAGAGAGAGAAATAGAGAGAGAGAGAGAGAGAGAGAGAGAGAGAGAGAGAGAGAGAGAGAGAGAGAGAGAGAGAGAGAGAGAGAGAAAGAAAGAGAGCGAAATGGAGAGAGAGAGAAATAGAGAGAGAGAGAGAGAGAGAGAGAGAGAGAGAGAGAGAGAAAGAAAGAGAGCGAAATGGAGAGAGAGAGAAATAGAGAGAGAGAGAGAGAGAGAGAGAGAGAGAGAGAGAGAGAGAGAATGTATGTAAATATTTTGGCATTCAAAAAACATTCTCAGTTGTTGAAAAAACAATTTTACTTCAAAGGAAGTATTTTCGTCTCGGCTTTTATGAAAATTACTTTTTGGAAAATTCTATTACGAAAATAATAATGTCTAGTCTAATTATTTTTATTGTTGTTACTATACTACAACTCATCGAAAAGGGTGTGTTGTGTGTGTGTGTGTATATATATATGTGTGTGTGTGTATATATATATATATTAAACCTTTGGTTTAAATAAACTTTTGGTTAGCTTCTGCCCCAACTGTTCATTCTGACGAAGGTCAAGCTTTTCACTCCACCTTAGACCTACAGTTTAACGTGAAATCCAACCACGCCCCATCAGCAGCCCAGCGTCTTAACCACTAGGCCACCTAGGGTACCCATTTATCTACCAACCACTTTCTTATTGGTGGAAGGATGAACAGCTGGGTTTTGCTGGGCGCCGGCTGCCGTCGGGTCTCGAACCCGGGGCGATGGATTCGTAGTCAGCGACGCTAACCACTACACCACCGAGGCGCATATATTTATTTATTTATACATATATATTTTTTTTTTTTTTTTCCTATCGTACAAATTTACTGAATGGCTAACTTGTGGATTTTCTTCAGAAGTTCAATATAAAATGAGTTCCTCTCAAAAGCTAAACTTGAAATGAAGTGTTAAGGGGGCTTCCTGAATGGCTTAATGGAAAGATGGACTTAGGGCTGTTGTCCTGCGACGCGAGAACGAACCGTCCTTGGGTCTGCAAGCCTTACTTCAATCTTCTTATATATATATATATATATATATATAATATATATATAGATATATATATATATATATATATATAATATATATATATATACAGGGTGTTCTAAAATTACCTAGTAAATTTTATTATGTCTGTTGATCAGTAGTCGGACGTTGTGAACAATGTGTTCAAGTTGAAGGAAGACAGTTTGAATATCTAAAATAAACAATTATTGTTACGTTTCTTATTCTTGCTGTATTTGAAATAAAATTAATAAATATCGTATAATTTTTAAGATATTGCGTTCATATAAAAGTTTACTAAGTAATTTTAGAACACCCTGTGTGTGTGTGTATATATATATATATATATATATGACTTGACTTGACTTATGTCCCTTCTGAGGTTTCAGGTAGGGTCCCATCTGATATGTCGGTATTGCCTCCACTCGTCTCGATCCCTCGCCAGATCCACCAGCTCTCTGGTCGTTAAACCCTCATTAGCCTCGCCGAACCCCCGCAGCCACGTCCGTCTAGGTCGTCCTCTCGGGCGGCTTCAGTGTACTCGTCCATGCAGCGTCAATCTTGGCCATCTCTCCGCCTCCATCCTCTCAACATGCCCGTACCATCTCCTCTGTGCATCGTGCACTCTCTCCACTATATTCCGTTCCACTCCAGCCATTTCCCTCACTCTCTGGTTTATCACCCTATCCTCCAATCTTATATTCAATATTCCCCTCAGACAGTGCATCTCGAATGCCAATAGTTTCTTCTCTTCTCTCTTTTTCATTACCCAGCATTCTGATCCATATAAGGTTGCAGGTATCACTATTGTTTCAGCAGTTGCAGTTTAAGTTTTCGCGTGATGTTTCGGTCTTTCCATACCTTTGTCAACCTTCTGAAGGTAACGTACCCAAGTCCAACTCTATCACTCACCATCTTGAATGTATCTCTGTCTTCCGTGAACCGTACTCCCAAGTATTTGAACGAGTCCACTTGTTCTATCGCTCCTGATGACATCCTTACCAGAATAGCTCCTCCTCTTCTTCCTATCTTCATTGACTTTGTTTTATTTTTGTCAATAGTCATCTTATACTTTGTACACGATGTTTCCAATCTGTCCACCATTTCCTGTAGTTGCTCCACTGATTCCCCCATCAGCACGATGTCGTCTGCATATCTCAGGTTATTGATTCTCTGTCCTCCAATCTCCACACCGCCCTCAAATCCCTCCAAGGCTTCTCTCATTACCATCTCGCGGTACAAGTTGAATAAGTGAGGCGAGAGGGGGCACCCCTGAATCACCCAGCTTTCCGTTCTAAAGCTTTCTGTCACTATTGTTCCCTTCCTCACCACTGCTTGTGTCGACTCATTTAATCTTCTGATCAGTTGGCTCACACCATCGTCCAGTCCATAAAACTCCAACACTGCCGTCAGTGCCTCTCTCCAAACCGAATCAAAAGCCTGTTGAAAATCCACAAAACACGCAATATATATCCTGTCCATCTCGCACATCTTCCGTGATCTGCGAAAATGTGAACACCTGATCAATCGTCCCTCTACCCGGTCTAAAACCTGCCTGTTCTTCTGTTAGGATTGCCTCCCTCTATTGCTAATTCTCTTCTGCAGTATCTTGGCTAGCACCTTGTATGAGTGAGGCAGCAGGCTGATGGGGCGGTAATTCCCACAAACTGTCACATCGCCCTTTTTATGGATCGGTACTACCACTGCCTGTCGCCATTCTTCGGGTGTAACTCCCTCTTCCAGTGCTTTCTAGCACAGCTTCAGCAACCATCCAACAACTGCCTCCCCACCAGCCTCCAACAGTTCCTGCGTCACTCCATCCGCCCGGGGCTTTGGATCTCGCCAGCGATGCTATAGCACACATCACCTCTGATTGTAAAACATTAGAAAACTTTCCTGAACTACAGAGACAGGAATTAACTCATATATATATATATATATATATATATATATATATATATATATATATAGATATATATTGGTCTGTGTGTGTGTATATATATATATATATATGAAAATGAAAATGTAAAGGTTTATTGGCAGAATATAGTCAATATGACAATATTATTAATATTTAACGAGAGTTTTTCTAATAGTTTCGAGAAGCAAGAAGTGACAGCAATAGGCCTGTAATTATTGCTGGACAGCATGTCTCCATACTTATTTTTTACCCGGGCAAGATATATATACCCTCATGAACTCTGCAGGGATATAGCTATGAGCAAGCATGGCTGATAGGAGCAATGATATATGCAGAAATACTACGTCATTGGCATATTTTAACCCTTTAAGCCCTGAATTTTTGTAGGGTTAAGTTATGAATGCTTGATTTGAAACGTTAGCAATTTGTACCTTCAGTCCTTAAAGGGTTAAGTGCTCATCGATAGGTCATCTACGCATGACGCAGAACCAGTCTTTAACTCTTTAATTAACCTCTTTACTTCAGGAACTGATATCAAAGTATTTTTCCTTGTCCCTCCACAGGCGTTTCACTGCAATCTATCTTATTATCCATACTCACACTGTTAAGACTGTTAGAGTCGTGGTTTTTTCCACAGCTTTGCAATTTCATCCTCCCCCGACACCCCATCGATTGTCGGAGGGAGGACACTTTTGACATCCGTTTGATTCTTAATAAATTTACAAAATTATCGTTATTTATGCAAGCTTCACAGGCTTTTGATGCTCGCATAGACTCTTCTTCCTGTTTACATCGCCTTATGGCCGCCTTATACTGACCCCTACTTCTCACATATTCATGTATACTGGTCCTAATGTGTACTGGTCCTTCGCTGCCCGACGCGCTTCTTGGGTTTTGACTTGCTGAACAACTTCCGAGTAACTGGGCTTTGGGAGGAGCCAAGTTGTTGTTCCCATGTACATATTAAATTTATTGAAATTTTGGTATTCCCACCAATCTTTTACCGTTAGGTGGGGCAATGTACTATCCGAATGTTTTGGCTCCTTTTGCCGGGTGAGACAAGGTTCCTTGCTCTCCCCTATGCTGTTTAATGTGTATATTGACGGATTAATTGCCTCACTTAATGAGGCAACAGTGGGATGTTGTATAGATAACACAAGGATAAATAACTTAGTTTATGCCGATGATATGGTGTTAATAAGTCCCTCTGTTAAAGGTCTGGATCGGCTACTAAATGTCTGCGAAGTGTATTCGCAGAAACATGATATTCTTTTTAATGACTCGGATATAAGAAAACAATCTCGAAGCCTTTGTGCTAAAGCGAATATGACTATAAGGAACTTTCGGTTATGTACAAGTGCAGCTAAAGACACTCTCTTTCGTACTTTACGCAGTAAAATTTACGGACAGCAACTCTGGGTGAACTATAAAAAATGTTCTGGCAAAACCCTAAATTTGCTGTACAACAGGTCTTTTAGACTCTTACAGAAATTACCCCCGAGATGCTCAGCTTCGCAAATGTTTGCTACCCGCAATGTCCAGAGCTTCCCGGAGGTAACAAGACGTGCTCAATACAGTTTGATGCAAAGAATTAAAAAAATCAACCAACCCGATTTTCCAAGCTATCCATGAGTCCTGCCATTTATCCTCTAAGCCAGTGGTATTCATTGCGCGGCTCGCGAGCCGCCACTTAGGCCATCATGAGCCGCATTTGGCTCGCGAGCCGCGCAATGAGTACCACTGCTCTAAGCTATGGAATTCTTGGTATGAAAACGTATGTCTGCAGCTCCATTTAACTCCGACATTACTGTATTATTTCTAATCAACTGTATATATTTCTATCCTTAGTATGTGAACTGTCATTGTATTAATAATATTTGTCATATGGAAGTCTGCCAATAAACCTTTCATTTTCATTTCATTTCATTTTCATATATATATATATATATATATATATATATATATATATATATATATATATATTATATATATATATATATATATATGAACTTCGTTACTTAGTGCAGCTAAACTCGGAAGTTAGGGTAAGTTCTCTCATTTCCCTCAAATAAATTCAGTAAAATGAAAGCGTCATACGAGCAACCTTGGGGGGAGGGGGGGGGGGGGACCCCAGAATAAATAAAGCAATATCATTAATCCTTATATCTTTGAAAAAAAAACCTAGAAAGAAAAATCTAGAAAAGATGTTCCCTTTTTTTTTTTTAAACAATGATAAAAAAAATCCTACAAAAATCATTGTTAATTGATTCAAGCTTCAGATTGTAGTAATAAATGATGCATAGGATTAATTGTTTAGGTCATTATAGACCCGATTAATAGTCACAAGGAATACATTAAGGACTATTTTTCATTGTTTTATAATCCTTGTGTCGTACTTCGTGTATAGACATTTTGTCTCTCTCTCTCTCTCTCTCTCTCTCGTACGATGTTTAGTGTTATTTTTAATCTACAGAGGGATGACAAAATAAATAGACACCTTCAGTTTTTTTTCCATAGTTTAGATTTGATAATAAAAGTCAATAAATAATAACAATAATTTGATAAATAATTGAATTGATGTATTTAGAATGGTGTTGCTTTCTCCTTTGTATTATGTAAAGGTGACACGTTCTGACATCATCATACTCATGTCCGTTTTTCCGTCTCTCTGTCCGTTTGTCAGGTTCAAACGGCTAGACCGATTTTCATGAAACTTGGTAACAACACCCTCTGGGATCCCTGAAGTGTTTTCAGCAACTTTTATTTTCAGATCGGGTGTTCCACAAAAAAAACTTATCAAAATTTATCCCGCCAAAAATTGATATGCTAAAACACAAAGCACTTAAATTTCAAAATTTTGACCCATTGGTCTTGGGAATGTGGAACTCAAAATTTTGATAGTTGGTTTCTTTCGTGAATATCTTTATCTGCGCGCTTTCCTGCCTATTAGAAAATATAAACTTTTAAAGAAGCGTGGACTGGTGACCCTCCTTATCATTAAAGTCTCAAATAAACCAAGTCCCAACACGCTTCTCCAGAGTATCAAACACGTTCGTAGAATGAAGACAATAAAATTGGTCAATAAATTCAGAAAAGAATGTAGCCATCAAAAATTTAAGTTACGCATCGGAAGCCATGATAGGTAAAAAAAAAAAGATGTGACAAGTTGTATTTGAAATTTAACTGCTTCGTGAGCTTCAAGTAAAATCTGTGAAGCTGCATTTATAATTAACTGATTCGTGAGCTAATTGTAAATGTTAAACTCTAACTCGCTTAAAATTTCTTAAAATAGTTTCATTGCATTTTATTGGTTGAATATTGTGTCAAAAACAATTTGGGAATTTCTAAAAACTTAATCCAGACGAAGAATCTTAGGGATTGAACATGACAAAAAAAAAGGAAGCCATTACTTGGAAGAACCACCAAACAAACTGCAAGAAAGAAAGCCACAAGGACCGATAAAGATTATTGATAAAAAACCAGCAACGTGATACAGCGTATAATAACAGTTTTTCGCAGGAACTAGCAAAAATATTCCGCCCCTAGGGCGAGTTTTTTTTTTTTTTTGGCTAGTTCGATTAATGAGCGTTGCCATTTGTTTTTGAGGACAATCATTGTGATGTCTATTTACTTTTATCAGCCCTTTGTGCGCATACATACTACAGGGTGATTCAAAAGTCAGGTTACATAGGGAAATATTGTATTATGTAATGATACATGGGGAATAATAGTCACATCACATGTTCGATATGGCCACCGTTAACGGCAATGCACTTGTGCAGCCAGCTAGGAATATCACATCAATGCGCTCCTCCTTCGATAACATCTCATAACTCATTTACCTGCAAAGAAACAGAAAAGCCCTATGTAACCTGACTTTTGAATCACCCTGTATTATAACAATTACATACAATATTTTCTGTACTTCTTAAATTGTGTTTATATAATCTGTATGCATTTGTATTCATATATATATATATACACACGTGTGTATGTGTGTGTGTGTATGCAAGTAAATATACTAAATATTGTTGAAAAAAAACTTGTCGCGTATTTATAAGGGATATAAATTCTAATTTCTCTTCCTTTCTCACTGTATTTTTCGCTGGAAACAGTAAAAGGCATTCAATTACCATAATATCATTCTTATCCGATGTAGTAAATCGTCCCAAAACAATAATTCGACGCGTAAAATAAACATATTGCACTTTTATGACGTCAAATTTTCGGAAAAAAAAATTCTAGAACTTTTGAAACAATTTAGAACTTCGTGGAACTTGCTAGAAAGTTCTAGATTCCATTTTTTTGGGCGAGATTTTCGTACTGTAATGGCCTCATCTACATTCCTTGCCTTAAAATTATACTTTTAATATCCTCTTTTACCTTTACAACTGCCAACAATAGCTCCCGATGGAAAACAGCCTAAAAGGCAGTAACTGCCGGGCATAAAATTTAATTATGATAGTGGAATCACGTGAAATTTCAAGTGCTGTCGTGGATTAGGCTTTGAATAGGCGATATTTTACCAACAGAATCCAACCTGTGTGCTTAATTCCTCTCTTCGTAATAATAATAATAATAATAATAATAATAATAATATAAATATTATATATATATATATCCTGGCAGATGGATCGGAAAGTATGGTCCTGTACCTTGGCCTCCGCGGAGTCCGGACTTGACTACCCCGGATAATACCCTCTGGGGAATCCTCAAGATGCAGATTAATGGCCGTGAAAATCAAAGTGAATTTGATCTGACAAAAATCGCAGAAGTTGTGTTAAGTGACATCAATGAGGATAAAGAACTTTTACAAAAAATGTCAGACAGGACATGGAGACGCATACAGCTTGCTGTTCGTGTAAATGGCGATCAGGCTATGACAATTAATTATCGAATTAATTGTAAGTTTACTAATAATAAAATTCCTTCTAATAAAATTTTTATTATCCTTTATCTTTTATTTATAAATTGTTCCCGAATCGCCACTCACTTATCGGACGAATATATATATATATATATATATATATATATATATATATATATATATATATATATATATATAATATATATATATATATTATATATATAATATATATATATATATATATATAATATATATATATATATAAATATATATATATATATATATATACAGTATATATATATATATTCTATATATATATATATTATATATATATATATATATATATATATATATATATATATATATATACAGTATATATATATATATATATATATAATATATATATATATATATATAATATATGTATATATTTATATATATATGTATATGTATATATATATAATGTATATATATGTGAATATGTATGTATGTATGTTTATTTTTGTAACCTATATTGCCTTGATCTGTCCTTTCACTCCAGTGTTCCTGAGGATGTCATTAGACGAAAGCGCTTGAGCACCCCTTTGTGTTTCTTTTTCCTTCGTGGTTTTATTCATCATAAATACTTTTCACGTGTCACTTTCGTGAAATAATTTTTCAGTATATATATATAATATATATATATAATATATATATATATATATATATATATATATATATATATATATATATATATATATATATTCGTCCGATAAGTGAGTGGCGATTCGGGAACAATTTATAAATAAAAGATAAAGGATAATAAAAATTTTATTAGAAGGAATTTTATTATTAGTAAACTTACAATTAATTCGATAATTAATTGTCATAGCCTGATCGCCATTTACACGAACAGCAAGCTGTATGCGTCTCCATGTCCTGTCTGACATTTTTTGTAAAAGTTCTTTATCCTCATTGATGTCACTTAACACAACTTCTGCGATTTTTGTCAGATCAAATTCACTTTGATTTTCACGGCCATTAATCTGCATCTTGAGGATTCCCCAGAGGGTATTATCCGGGGTAGTCAAGTCCGGACTCCGCGGAGGCCAAGGTACAGGACCATACTTTCCGATCCATCTGCCAGGAAAATTTCTGTCTAGGAACTCACGCGCAGCGAAAGCGGTGTGTCCTGGAGCACCATCTTGCTGAAAAATAGGGTTGCGAATATTCGTATTTCTTAAAGCGGGTAGAAATCTGTTCTCCAACATGTCGATATAACCTCCTGAAGTAATTCGACCAGTGCACACAAATGGACCAATTAAACAATGCGCTGATATTGCACACCATATCATGATTCGAGGGGGATACTGTTTTACTTGATCATAATAACGAGGATTTTCTTTCGACCAAAAAAAACGAAAATTTGCTTTTGCCATCGCCATAAAGGGCACATTCATCACTGAAGAACGTACGATCTCTCTCGGGTTTACTTGGAAAAGCTTCAAGAATTTGCAGTGTTGATTTCGGAACATTTAATGCAGATGCACGCCTACGAATACTTTTGGTTGGCGATTGTCGAATTGACACTTGAACATCATCTTCCAATCTTGCTCTTGCTTTGGGGCGACCACGGCGTTTTTTATCAATTATCATCCCAGTTGTGAATAATTTGTGTTCCCATTTTCTAATAATTTCGCCCTTTGGCGGCACATCATTAAATCTTTGTTTAAACCTTTCGCGTACTACCTTCATGCAATGCTTTGTTTTTCCAGATTCATGCCACCATGTTGCTGCTAATATCCGTGCTTCATATGTGTAGGGACTTTGATCACAAATTTTATCAACACGTGCGTCTACCTCAGCCATTGCAACGCCAATAATTAGAAATAATAAAAAAAAACAATGAAAAACCAGAACAAACAGGAATAAACATGAATTACTGCAAAATTAAAAATTTGGATTTCATGTGAAGCTAGCTTAATTGAAAAAAGCATAGACATTTATTAGATATCAAAGATATTAGTACACTATGCTAACTGACATAGAATCGCCACTCACTTATCGGACGACCTGTATATATATATATATATATATATATATATATATATATATATATATATATATATATACTCACCGTAAAATTTATCAATCGTTTCAGGCAGCTTTCACGATTCATTTCAAACTTTCTTCGCCAAACTCGCGGACCCTTGTCACCAAATGACACAAAATTTTGATTCGTCTGAAAAAAAAAACTTTTTGACACTCGTTTGCAGTCCATACAACTCTTTCTTTGCACCAGGATAGTTGTCTTCTCTTTTGCTTCGCATTTAACATCGGCTTAATTTTAGGTTTGCGTGACCGAAATCCAGTGGCGGCTTGTGACTAAAAATTCTAGAGGTGCTGTCTCTAAGAATGGGTTGAAATAATTACTGAAATAAAAGGATGAGCATTGAGCAATGAATAAAAGTTTAAAAAGTTATTGAAAAAGTTATTCAGTGAGCTCATCCTTATATTGTTCTTGATTATTTCAATTGTAAATAAAAAATTTAGGGGTGCTGCAGTTCCGCAGTGTCTACCGACGAGCCGCCACTGCCGAAATCCTATTTCATAAAGGCGGCGAGTGTATTAGTGTGGGGTTGCATGAATGCAAATGGTGTGGAGTCAATTGCATTTGTAAATAGAATTGTCAATAGTCATGTTTATCAAGAAATCTTAGAACACTTCCTGCTGGAGTCTACAGAACAACTGTATGGAGACTCGGAGAGGAACCATTTATTTTTCAACGTGATTTGGCTCCAGCTCATGCGGCTCGTGAAACATCTGCGTAGTCTAATGTTCATGAAATTGAAGTACTACCATGGCCAATCTATTCTCCCAATCTTAATCCGACAGAAAATCTTCGGAATATTGCTAAGCAGAAGGTTCAAAAGCGTAAACCAGGAACACTTAGCGAACTGAAGAGGTGTTTCATAACAACTTAGCAATCGTTAACTACAGAAGAATGCAAGAGGCTTGTCGACTCGATGCCACGTCGATTGGAGGCTATAATCAGGGGTAAGAGTGGACCAACTAAATACTAAGACGCAGAGTTAAAAGGTCTTTGATAAAGGTTTAATATATTGTCAGTACTCAATAAACCTAATGAATTTATTTTATTTTTCGTAACACTTGACAAGATTTCTAATATTTTGTTATGTCGCTATGCATTAACTTTTCACTATTTAATAAGGTTTTTGCTATATTTTAAAATTTTTCTTTTCAAAATTGGCCCACAGGAGGTGTCTTTTTATCATAGTGACGTCACAGATACTCGATATTCCTCATAAAGGTGTATGACCTAAAGGTATTATCAAGGTCATGCCCGTATTTGAGATAGTATTCTATTTATTTGGTCAGGAGTTGTAATATTCCCCATACGTAAGACATCCTCGTTACTGGAATATCCAACTAACATCTATATCACAACATACAGAGGCTACAGCGCTATCGTATGACTGAAAAATGACCTCATATATGCCAACATAACTATTTTTTCGAGTTTGAAAACGTCACTTCCCATCCGATCCGAACCAAAATATCGAAATTAATTTCAAAGTAAATCTTTTCTACATTATATGTTTGTAGTATCGTATTAATCCAGTTTAGCAAGAGTATAACTAAAGGTTTTTAAAAGATATTCTTTAATCCTTTAAATACAATTTTACTCACGATTTTGGGAAACTTTTTCTCTCTGTGGCAGCCACTCAAAGCACGTTCTCAGGATTAATTTGTATACTGAAATAACTACGGCCAGATTCGATCTACGAGAAGACGCAGTTCCGCGAATAACTTGCACCACGCGCTTAGAGATAAGTTAAGTGTAGTATGTTCTCTCTCTCTCTCTCTCTCTCTCTCTCTCTCTAATATATATATATATATATATATTATATATATATATATATATATATATATATATATATATATAATATTAAGGGAAAGATGCTCACTAAACCCTATTTACTTGCAATTCCTTATTATTATTATCATCATATTATTACTAGTAGTAGTAGGTGGCAACACACACACACACACACACACACACACACACACACACACAATATATAATTTTTGTATCTTCTTATTTCTAAGCACAAAATTGTGAGAAATCGTCTTGATGCTCAACTATTTCGTCATAAGAAGTACAAAATTATTTTTCAAAAGTAACGAAAGACAGCAGTTGAGAACTAAAATGTAAGTATGAAAGACAACGTGAAGACGCATATCGCGCTTCCTATATTCCTAACAAGAGAATGGCATTCAAATGAGCTTTATTGGATAATTTCATTACTCAGATTTTGACAGCTTGACGTTGCTTGTAGTTCGTTTCAACAAAAGTTATTAAATTTAAAAAAATAATAAATTATTATTTCTTTTTTAAACTACAAAAATATTTTAAAATCATATTAAAAAATAGTGACTATAAACTTGTTGGTGAATATTTGAAAAAAAAAATTATTTGCTTACCGTTTTAGAGTTAAAAGAATAGATTTTCTCCCAACATATATATATATATTATATATATATATATATATATATAAAACAACCACAGGGAAAAGAAAAAGTAAACACGAAATCCGAGCGCTTTCGTGATATATTCACATCTTCAGGGACAAGAAAGAAATAGACAGAATTTACCAAGTAACTGAGTTAAATACACAAGCGAAAAATTCCCCAATAGGCAACTCAATTTAAAAAAAAACAATAAAACAATCTAAAGATTTTCCCAATAGATAACTTAATCTAAAAGCTACTAAATTATCGAATACATAAAAACTATATAAATGAAATTAGACAATTAACATGTACACAAAACAAAAATTATTATAACAGTTATTAGAAATAGTATTTAATTAAAACAGGCAATTAAGTGGCAAGAATCTAAGGAAACAAAAGACATGGTGCAATCGTCGTCACGTGCTCCTTCCAGAATATTCCGAATATCTAAAAACAATCTAAAAAATCTTTTTTTTCAATAGATGACCTGTTCAAAAGTCTAATAAACTATCAAGTACATAAAGCCTATATAAAAGAAATAATACAATTAAAATGTACACATAAAAATGTTAACAATTATTAAAATAATATTTATTTAATTAAAGCAAACAATTAAGTGGCAAGAATGCGGTCAAAATAATACACCACTTTTTTAACAATGTACGAGTCTAATTTCTAAAGCCCAGGGCTAATATTAAGAACAAAATCAGCATTATTCTTGATCACACTCGATTCAAGTATTTCTACTGACAATAGATTTACTAAAAACTTAATTTGGAGGCATTTTTCCAGTCAATGGGATGATTAGTATCTCTCACGTGATTGAAAATGGCGTTAGATTCCTGGCCGGTTCTTATACTGTATTTATGCTGCTTAATACGTAACTCAAGCGTCTTGAGCCATTTCATTCACGTAAGAGATACTAATCATCCCATTGACTGAAAAAATGCCTCCAAATTAAGTTTTAGTAAATCTATTGTTAGTAGAAATATACTTGAATCGAGTGTGATCAAGAATAATGCTGAGTTTGTTCTTAATATTATAATATTCAGAATTTCCGCAAGGTCTTTCACAGTCATTTCGCGAAATGACCAAGTAAAACAGCCATTTCGCAAAATGAGTAAAAGTTTCAGCCATTACGCGAAATGGTTGGTTGCACACTTTGACTGAACATATATATACTCGTATATATAGGATGTCCATAAATTAGCCTCACAAATTCAATTCCATTTAAATGGAACTTGTAAAGATAATTTGTAGACACCCTGTATATCCTACTAGATTTATTTTAAAAATATTATTAGTGTGATATAGATAAGCACTAAAACCACATCTAAAATTATATATTAGTATTTCATATGTAATAAAAATATTTGCATGGAGTCATGTATGAGAATCATGAGTTATAAACTGACTCCTGTTACTCAAGTATGAGCAGAACCATCTTAATGGTAGCCCCCTAAAGCCGTCATGTTCGAGTATGTATATTATCAATATGTTGAATGCATTTGTGTCAAGAGTAAGATTTACCCTCGACCCTTTATTTACCCTTTACCTTCGCCCTTGGCCCCTCTTCCCTGCATAAAACAACCTACATGTTTGTAGTTCATGCTGAAGCCCACTCATCCGCTTTGATGGCTCTTCAGGAAGTTTCAGAGGCTTACCTCGTTGGTCTCTTTGAAGACACAAACTTGTGCGCCATGAGTTACCATCATGCCAAGGGACACTCAATTAATTGCAAGAAAATTCGAGGGGAAAGAGCAAAATTAACAATTTATCGATTATTCAAAGTCTTTCCTTTCTACTCGAAAAATTCACTCATTCATACCCAAGCTGGAATATTGCTCAATCTTAACATCTCCATATGAAAAAGAAGACATTCGTGAGATAGAAAGGATTCAGAGAAGCTTCACAACTAAGATCAATGAATGCAAAGAACTAAATTACTGGGAAAGGTTACGTGAATCACAATTATTTACGCATGGAAAATAATAGGGAGACTAGTCCATAATTTCACTATGAACCACGTAATAAAACAACAGTGGAAAGTAGGAAAGGAAGAATGTGTCGTGTTCCCAAGCTAAAGGCTAGACAGAGAGCAATCTCAACACTGAAGGGAAATAGCTTTGTTGTCAGAGGGTCAAGATGGTTTAACCAGCTGCCCAAGAAGCTAAGGAAGACAACTGGTGTAATGGTGGAAATCTTCGAAAGAAGACTGGACTCCTTGTTCAGAACAATAGTAGCTGAGCCATGTGAAGCCATTATGAACTCATGTGAAGTAGAGAGCGGAAGAAACAGCTCTCAACTTCAGCAGACCAACTCGAGAGAATGAGCAATAAGCCTGACTCCATGAAATGAGGAATTTTCACATGGAACACCTGAAAGGTTGACAGGAAAGGTTTCTAAAAAAAAACCAACAGATTGCACGGATGTACACTAAAAATTAAATAAATAAAAAATCGAATTACAGGTATCAAACTTCAAGCACTAAAAGTAGAAAGTAGAAAGCATCTCAACAATGAAATACCATCCAAATATGTACGAAATAAGCCTATTTTCTAAAACTTGCTACATTCGATACTGCGCTAAAAGAATGCCATGCTGAATATAAAGTATACTGTAAACACCACGCAATTTCAGTATCTCTCCAGGTTATTCAGGGACTGGCCAGCATTTTTTGAAGGGGTGTACATTAACATTTATGCATATACTGTATATAAATTTAAAAATGTTTTACGCAATTATGTACAGATCCCGACTATACTTCCTTAACTTAAACACGGGTTCCCAACCATTTAGGTCGATGTACAACCTCGCTTTTCTAAGTACCACAGTCGGAAAGGTTGTGCGGGTTTTCAGAACAACTAATTGCTTTTTAAACATATTATCACTAAAGTACTTCTCAATTAGCAAGCTACATATTCAACCTTTTGCGTACCACCTAAACCAGCTCCACTAACAACAGATTGGGGATCTCTGATAGACAGAAACATTGATTATTTCCTAGGAAATACCATATTAAATATTAAAAATATATATGAAGTCGGTCATTTTAATACAAACCTCGTCCAATGCTAATTATTATTAAGTTTTATTTCTAATTTTCGTTCAGGAAATACGTTTAAATCAATTAACGAACTCAGTATGAATTCATTCCTACTAAAATTGTTTGAGACAAACTAATTCATTGGATTATCTACTGCATAAATATTAAAAGAGTTTAATAAATTTATAAGCCTTTAAAATAACGAACTCAGTACGAACATACCTAATGAAGGTCTAATGAATTTAAAAAGACCTAAAATTTACTTATATTGTGTTAAAGTTTTTGGTAAACTTTCAGTATTTTCAAAGTTCAGCTGCGGGAAAATCTGTAAAAAAAAAAAAAAAATTTTTTGTTTATGAATAAATTAAAATTTCAAAAGCCTCCAAAATAATTATATTGGTTGAAAAAAATAATCTTTTTCCTCCTTTCAAGCCGTAGCCAGGAGAGAGGGCAGGCATGGGCCCCCCTCAAATTTTGTCAAGTGTATTATCTCTTTTATCTATAAATAGGAAACATTTATTAAGTGAAGTAGCTACGATGGTACTTTGGGATGCTACCCGCTGTACACTATCACCATTCCTTAGTCTAAACTCTAAACTCTAAACTCTCTCTATCTCTCTTCTCTTCTCTGTTTGCTAAAAACGCCAAAATGCTTTAGCTTTCCTGTGTAACTAGTAGCTATGTGAAGTGGAGAGCAGAAGAAACCAACTCTCTACTTCAACAGGTTAACTCGAGAAGAGTAATAAGAATAACTGACATCTCATATAGTCACTCTCGCCGATGACCCTCACCCCTTTTCCTCATATATATATATATATATATAATATATATATATATATATACCCAGTCTACTACTCCAATTTAGTATTGAGGGTTAGCTGTAAACTTTAGTTTTAACACCCCCCTAATTATTTAAATATTTAAATGTTTTGTAAGTACAATAACCGCACTTAATGCTATTTTTCTCCCCATCTTTATTTAAATATTTGATGAATGACTCGTATGTAATGTCTATCTATCGCGCTAAACCTCGGCCGCCATGTTCACCATTTTTTTATATCTATCAAATGATTTTATTAAAATAATTTATCGAATTCACATTCTGAAGGTGAGAGACTCATCTTTTTATACCATACATACAGTAACGTTGAGTAATGAGTACCCAGTCATTCATTAAAGGAAACTGTAAATAGAAGGGATGGAATGAAACACTATTATGCTACATTTAATTAATTTATACCATCCAATTATTGAAGATTTTTGTTTAGGAAATAACATATAAAGGTATCATTTCATCTCTGCAGGCCAACGGCCATTGTGCACTGTTACGTTAAATATATTATATAATAATATTATTATTATTATTATTATTATTATTATTATTATTTCGTATCACCAGGACTGATTCCAAAAGAATTAGGTCCTAATTGTTGTCCCAAACTACTCCGGCAGTACGCAGTATATATATATATATATATATATATATATATATATATATATATATATATACTGTGTGTGTATACGTATATATATGTGTATGTGCGTGTGTGTGTATATATATATATATATGTTATAATGTTATAATGTTATAATGTTTCAGACCAACAAAGACCCTAGGATCCATTCATGGCTGGTCTACCTAACTGTGTTCGTAATTGTGTATTGTGCATGTCCTCCGTGGTGGCGGAGGGGACCTACAATTTTACGTGGGTTCCGAACCACAAAGCCTTAATTTTACTACCTTAAACTATACCCAATCTGTCAACATATTCGTCTAATCGATTTTTAAACATGTTTATAGACGTGCTACTAATTACTTCTACCCGCAAACTATTCCGGCTATTTACTATTCTATGCGTAAAAAAGTTTTTGGCAACTGCTGTCTCGAACCTTCTACTTGTCAACTTACACCCGTTATTTCTAGTCCTATTATATTGAGCTATTTCGAAAAAGTTATCTCTATCTACGTTATCGAACCCATTCATAATTTTGAAAACCTGGATTAGATCACCCCTTGGCCTCCTAGTCTCGAGTGTAGTCAATTTTAACTCCTTAAGCCTATCCTCGGACCTTTTCCAGTTTGTGTACCGTTTTTCATGTAATTTATTTTTGAGAATATTTTTAAAACTAACGAAAATATCACGACTTAACCTAACCAATTATCAAGGGCGTACAGTTGATCTATTATTAATTATAACATTGTTTGTTTCTGGAATAGTATTTACTATTTACTAATAGATCAACGATAATTGGTTAGGTTAAGTCATGATATTTTCGTTAGTTTTAACAAAAATATTCTCAAAAATAAATTATATGAAAAACGGTACACAAACTGAAAAAGGTCCCTATCCTCGTACGACTTCGACCAAAGCGACGGAATCATCTTAGTTGCTCGTCTTTGAACTCTTTCGATTTTGCCTATATCTTTTCGCATATGCGGATTCCAAAATTGGATCGCGTACTCCAAATGGGATCTAACTAATGATTTATAAAGAGTAACAATAATATCGCGCGATTTGTACTCAAAATTCCGAGCTATAAAACCTAACACTTTGTTCGCTTTATTGACCGCTGCTGTACTTTGTTTCGCCACTTTTAAATCACCAGTGACTATAACTCCTAAATCTTTTTCCTGCTCTACGCTTGCCAACTCCTTCCCTGACATACTATACGCAAAATTACCGTTACGCGAACCTATATGCAAAATTTTGCACTTATCGACGTTAAATCTCATTTGCCATGTGACTGACCAATCAACGATTTTATTCAGATCTTCGTGGATTTTACCTCTATCTTCGTCATTATTCGCCCTACCACCGAGCTTCGTGTCATCCGCAAACTTTGAAACTGTACTGACTAGGCCGACATCTAAATCGTTAATATATATAAGAAAAAGCAAGGGGCCCAATACAGAACCCTGAGGAACGCCGCTCACTACATTAGCCCAACACGACTCCGCTCCATCAACGACCACCCTCTGTTTCCTACCTCGCAACCACTCTTCTATCCAATTTATTACTACACCCCTGATTCCATGAGCCATATATGAGCCATATGTGAGTGTGTGTGTGTGTGTACGAGCGTATGTTGTAGGTTAAAGGGTTAAGCCAATGATGGTATTCGAAATTAATTTATATCACTACACTTTTCAAAAAAAAATCCTATATATTTCTATATTTCTTATTATAATTTACATATACTGTACATTTATACATACATATATACATTATATAGTTAGCACATGATGAACTCAACCAACATCCACAAAATCCACATAACAAAGGATAAATAACGCTTTCTTTAACTTTCATTACTGTATTCATTTTATTTAATATCAAAGTATTATTTAGGCGCGACACAACGAAGCTCTCTAAAAAAAAAGAATTTCTACGTTGTTCATAGTCTGGCAAAGGAGACAAGAATACATTCTCGTGAAGTAATTTTTTTTTTTTTTTTTTTTTACTGTATAGTAAGTCAAATGTTTTTTCCTGTTTTACCATGTGATATTTTAAATAATTTTCTTTTATTTTATTATAATTGCCCCCGTAGTTTAAGCTTTCGCGAATCTTCATTGGTTTTAATATCCTTACAAGAACGCTTGTAAGGATATTTTTTGCCTGCAAAAGCGAAATGTTCTACGTTTCACTGAAACTTAATGTGGTGTCTAAGCCACGGATCGCTACATTATTTGAACGTAGAGAACGGTCGCCCATCGAACAACTGAACAGATCCAACATTTCTTAATGTCGTTTATCTAACGGGAAGCGGTGTTGTGACGTGGGCACGACACAGCCCCTAGTGGATAGTATTTAAAATTAAATTTTAATCCTACAGAACCATAAATGTTAGACAGTTTTGGTAAAAGGAGTTAATTTTATTTTTATGGTTTTAATAATAGACCATTTTAACAACAAAAAAAAGTAGAAAGTCTATTAGGAAGATAGAGTAGTAAAAATTCTTGGTAATGGTGGAGAAAATAGTTCAGTTGGGAGATTTCAATTTCCAAATAACACTAATTTGATAAAACTACAAGGTCTCTCAAATGAGTTAGGTTATATTGCCAATTTACGTTAAAATTGCGAGGATGTATTTTATAAATAAATAATGGCTTTAGTACCTATAGAGTACGCAAATAAATTAAAAACAAAAATACATTTTTAAAAGAAATACCTAGTTTCCCAATCAATCGGGAACCTATTTTAGTTTCCTTTCATTTTCAAACTTTTTTTTTCTATATCTTTTTCTATATATTCTCTATTTTCTCTCCTTTCTCGCGTTTGAATCGTTGAAATGAAGCATTGTGGCAACAATCGCGTCAAATGGGTCGTTGTCTTTGTTTTGGAAGAAATCACTGAAATGTGTAAAATGAAATTTTTTTTGACATTTTCGCCAAAAACTGAGCTCCAAGATTGCACCATTGATACTAATGGATTACGTATACAATTAAATTCTATTGGGTGCATCGAAAGATTCGTTGGGCACCTTTCAATTGTAGTAGGTTTGTAAGGCAAAAGTGTGCAACTTTGAGGCTTCAGAAGACACTAGCCGAGATTCAAAATAGCGGGCAACGTACAAAGGATCCAGATACCCTCTTACCGATATTTCATTTGTCTTAAATGTGGAACTTATGTTTCATGTTTCAGTATAAGAAACCTATCGTCTTTTGAGTCGATGTTACAACATTCTGGACAGCATTTCTCAAAATTTTCTGGATAATTACTACTGGTCTCGACTACAATCCCAGAAACTCCACTCTCTAGAAAGAAGACGCGAGCTCCACACAATAATATACATATAGAAAATACTCAAGAGTTTTGTCCCTGGCCTTGGAAACGAAATAGAAACACACTGGAATGAGAGAAGAGGCGGATTTTGTACTGTCTCAGCTGCAGTGGGACAGGGGGCCATGAAAACGAGGATGAAAATACCCTCGAATACGAGTCCTAAAGCTTTTTAATGCCCTACCAAAAGAAGTGAGGAACTAACAGCACACTAACCTAAATAGTTTCAAGAACCAGCTGGACAGGTTTCTGTGCAATGTCCCTGATCAGCTATGCGTGGCTGGCTACGAAGGCAGGAGGAGACCTGAAAGCAACTCCCTCTTCACCAAATCTTGCAAATGAGGCAGGATACCGCAGAGGGGTCGACCGCAGGTCAATCCTGAACCGTCGTTCAAACCCTTAGAAAGTGCAAAAGAATCACAAGGAAGATTTAAGGAAGTGGCTCTGTACAAGGGGAGAATAGAAACCCTGTCGACCTTGAAAGAACTTTTTTACTCGGTTTTCGTGCACACAGCGAGGATGAAAATCAATGAAATATAGTATAAAGCTCTCTTGAAATACCTGCAATTATTTGTTGAACCCAAGTACTTGCTTTGAAAACAAGATCATCAAACAGCTGTGTGTCCACTTCAAAGCCCTTTATGCGCATGTAAGTCGATTTTGCGGATACTTTAGCGACGTATCTAAAGAAGAAGATAAAGCACCGGGTGGAATTGCGCAATTACTTAACATACTGAAACCATTAAAGATATCCACTGAGGAACGTGAACGATCCTTTGGCGCAAAGAATGGTCTCTTGAGAGACATCAGGAACAAATTGCCTTTGGAAACCACAGCCCACTTGATGTTTATAAAAAAAAAAACCTTTAGTATTTCTATTCGAGACTTCAAACCGGAGTGTTTGCTCGTTTTTAGCTGGAAAAGGGTCGGTGTAGTGTAAAAAAAGGGTCCAGGGAATTCGCCAGACATGAAATCTGTCTGGGATCAGTTGTGGTGATTGAAGGTTGTGCTATTACAAACTTCTTTAAATTTTAAATATAATGATATAGAATGATATATAATGATTATTACAACAGAATGTAAAGTTCCATATAGTAACGCTAATGCTGCACTCGGTCCAAAACTGTAGCTCAAAGTTTTTCTTGCAGGTTTGTATAAGCTAAAATTATTTTCTTGTATTCATACCAAGATTTTAAAATTTACATTCTCTCTCTCCCTCTCTCTCTCTCTCTCTCTCTCTCTCTCTCTATATATATATATAGATATATATATATATATATATATATATATATATATATATATATATATATATATATATATATATACTGCATATAAAGTCTTTAAATATTAAATGTATTTTAAAACACGTTTACGCTAAAATAAGCTTCTAAATGTATTTAACAAAAACTTTTAGCAAATTTCTAAAAATGTTTCGTTAAAACCTATAATAAAATACACAATATTTTGGTCATAAAATGTTCCAAGCGCCTGTATTATACATTTCAGCATAAAAAATTTGTGATGTACAGATGTTTTGATGATTACGTTTTACATTTAAATGTTAAATTGTATTCAATAGCTCCAATTGTATTACCTCTTACACCGAATGGTAAAAGTTTGAAGTGCCTGGAATGAGACAAGATAATGAAGGCACTTGGAATAATATATCAAAAACATTTCGTTTTTAATATGTATTACATGGTATGATTAATTTGGAAAAGATGTATCGGCTTTGTATTTTTAATGCGAATGTTTGATTTATTTTTTTTAATCTGCTCTGTCTGCGCATGCGCGGTGGTCATGTTTGTCAGTTTAAATTATTTTTTGTTTATATGAAGAGGTGAGCGGGCGACTGTTCTTTTAAAAATTAACTTAAAGTAGGTTAATTACGGCATTCATAATCATTATTGACCGAACATTGCACATTATTGTCATATATATATACAGGGTGATTCAAAAGTCAGGTTACATAGGGCTTTTCTGTTTCTTTGCAGGTAAATGAGTTATGAGATGTTATCGAAGGATGTGATATTGATGTGATATTCCTAGCTGGCTGCACAAGTGCATTGCCGTTAAGTGGCCATATCGAACATGTGATGTGACTATTCCCCTGTATCATTACATAATACAGTATTTCCCTATGTAACCTGACTTTTGAATCACCCTGTGTGTATATATATATATATATATATATATATATATATGTGTGTGTGTGTGTGTGTGTGTGTGTGTGTGTGTATTATAAATTTGACAGAAACGAACAGATTAAGTCTGAAATGATAAATACATACTGAAGTTTCGTTACTTATAAATTTAATCTTAAAAGTCTGATGAGATCACCTGAACATCAGGGCCCCCAGCCTTCTTTAGTTAGCCTTATAAGGCTAACTAACGAAAATATCACGACCTAACTTAACCAATCGTTAAGTCAACTGTACGCCCTTGACGACTGGTTAGGTTAGGTCGTGATATTTTCGTTAGTTAGCCTTATAAAGCTAACTAAAGAAGGCTGGGGGCCCTGATCTTCAGGTGATCCGTCTGATGTTCTATTTTTTTAAAAACATAGAAAATAAACTCTTTCATTATTATTAAGAGTTTTCTTCGTGAAAAAAAGTGTAATTTCTTTCATTTACTTTAATCATATTTGCGTCATATTACATTATATTAATATGTAAAATTGAAAAACATATTCGAAAGCAAATGAGAAGTCAAAACATGCGTTTATAGCCTTGAACGTGTGATTACTGCACTGTAAGAGGCTTGAAAAGGTGGGAACAAAATTAAATTAAATTTTAATTAAAACGCAGTTTTTTTAATATATATATATATATATATATATATATGTGTGTGTGTGTGTGTGTGTATGTTATAAAAATCCTCTCCTTATCAAACCGCGAGTGGCATAACGCCACTTCATATGTGGCTATAAGTGGCTTCATATGTAAGGAAACTCGTGTGACAATCCATCCTTTGTTGCGCATGCCACAACAGCCTCCTTACTCTCTCAATGGCTTATACCCACTATATAAGGCAGAAGTACCACACCCAGAGTTGGAAGTTGTGGACCTGGAATATACAGTAAGTAGCTTCTCCTGAGCTTGGGACTCACTATGAGGGCTCAGTACATCTCAGCGTATCTGCCAGAGTCTCGAGAGTGACCGGGTTGACCAAACTGGTTTTTGGTTTCGGAACTCGAGCAGGGCTCTCATTTTTGAGGCAATTATGAATTTATACATACTTTATGGTTCGACTCCACTTTCTCTAAATTACTTCAATTTACCTCAGACTTTTTCCAATAATTTTTCCAAATTTCCTTAGATTTACCTTAAAACTCGCATTACCTTAAAATTTACCTCAGATTGCCCCAAATTACTCAATCTAAGGTAATTACCTCGAAAATGAGAGCCCTGAACTCGAGTGTCAATTAATGTAGTATACTATCTTTAAGGCTCAACCACAGAACTCATCTTACTGAATTCATATTAAATGTTAAGAGGCTTCATCTATCGCATTTAATTCATCCTATGAAGTTTAGAGTATTACTATTACGAACACAAAACGCCATCCTGAGAGTGACATAATAATACCCCCATTGGTCAGAAAACCGAACCCGCAAAAGCCCAATCTTATACTACATCATATACATATAGATAGATAGATAGATAGATAGAGAGATAAAGAGATAGATAGATAAATAGATAGATAGATAGATAGATAGATAGATAGATAGAGAGACAGATACATAGATAGAGAGATAGATAGATAGATAGATAGAGAGATAAAGAGATAGATAGATAGAGAGATAGAGAGATAGATGGATAGATAGATAGAGAGATAGATAGATGGATAGATAGAGAGATAAAGAGATAGATAGATATGTATGTACTCTATGTATGAGGCGTTGTTTGTCACCTTCCAAGTTAGACAGAACAACATTTCATTTGTATTCCACCCTAAAGTTAGCCTTTTCTTTAGAATTATTGTCAAATGGGGAAATTAAACCAAATATAAAGTAAACACTCCTACGAAACTTTTTTTATTGCCAACCAAGTAAAGAAGCTAAGAATCACTTAATCATGGGATAATACTATGTATAGACAGGGAATAAATATAAGCTTATGGAGAGACAGTGAAAGGAACAATCAATAATTAATACATTCGTAGAGGGATACAATCGGAAGAAATTTATTTAGAAATTTTATTATTATAAGCTGAGATCGAACAAAACCATACGTACATTTTTCTGACCAACAGACCAACAATTATTGAGATGTAAAATAATTATTCACTCATATCAACTTCCGACTTAATGGGTTTACGTTACATGGAGTTGTTTAACATATAAGGCCATATGACTTGAGGGGGGGGGGGGGGGTCTACAGCTTTACGTGGGATTCGAACCACGGGTCGCTACATTATTTGGAGGCGGAGGACAGTCTCCCACCCATTTAATTATCAGACCTCAATCCTTCGATTTAAAGAGACAAGTTAATCAAGTGGCACTTACTGAACAAAAGTTGTAATTGTATTACTGGTGGAAGGCACTCATCCATCTTTGATCCCTCTGAGAGCACCACTCGCCGCTGCGACACTCGTTCGAGGACCAACTATGAATGAACGTGTCTCGGGTGGTTTTCTTCCTCGCTATGTACCCTTAAACTCCTCGATCTGCTCTTCCTCATTATGATAAAAGAGCGACTTTCTGTATATTAATAGAAAGTATTGCTCGTATGAAAAGCTAAATAAAAAGATATTTTTTAAAGATGTGTGTGTGTGTGATATATATATATATATATATATATATATATATATATATATATATATATATATATATATATATATATATTCGATCCCTAGTTCTGAGAAGAAGGTCGCTATTTATGATAAAAAAAAATGTTAAATATTCTAAAATAAAATTTTGCAAAGAAAGAAGTGATTAAAACAGTTCAAGGACGTTTGATAAATATATATATATATATATTAAATTTAGTTAAATAAAAATATTTTATAGGAAAACATTCTCCAATACGCAGAAGAATAAAATAATAATTTTATGTAGAAAATAGATTTTTCTAAAAATATATAAATTCTGAAACCTTCGTACAGACACTATTTTCCTCTTATAAATTAGATTAAACTGGGTTAAACTCCAGCAACGAAAACAGTTTTTATATATAAGAAAAACCTTTCTTGCTAAGTTTCTCATCATATATGTAAACGCGGAGAAATCCTCTTTACAACAAATGAGTTGGGTCAACGTTGGAGAGAGCTTGGAATGACGCTCCTAGAATATCTTAGAGTATATCGTCGAATTTGGTAGATACCTAATTACCAAAATGTTTTAGTGAAAAGAGGAAAGAAAATAAAGTGTGAGAATGAAATATTTATTTAATTATTTCTTTCCTACGTCTGTCATTTGTTGTATTCAAAGAAGCTCCATTCAGAGATGAGAGAAGTTGCGGATGAAATTTTGTGTTAGGAGATGCGTTAAAAGACGTTATTTAAGGTGCTTTTTGGGAACCTTTTTTAAGAAGGTTAGCGAGGTTTCTGGAGCAATGCGAAATACAATACCAAAACGTTTCGTATTTTACTTGAAAAATTTCGTGTGTGTGTGTGTGTATGTGTTTTTTTTTCTTTTTTTTTAGTTAGTTAGAACAATACAACTTGACGACTTGACGTTGTTTACGTAAATTTGGTACAGAAATTACTCGAACGGCGCTTAAAAAATCTGACCAAACCCCGTTTCGTTTTGATCTAAGATCAGATCTGTTACGTTGTTTCCTAATTTAAAACTGGATTTAAATCAAATTAGACATAAAAAAAAAAAAACAGTTTATTTTGAAGCAAGATTCAGAATTAACTTAATCACTCGGGAAATATTTTGCACATCACTTTTTAACTTAACGTGAGAATTTCCTTTAACGTGGAAAAAGAAAAAAACCCACTTCGAATAGTTCCAAACTCCAAATCAAGCTTCAACTTGTAAATTGGACATCGCCTCAGTTTACAGCACAAAGGAAGAACATATTGAAAAATAATTATCAATTTCATTGTCTTGCTTGAATTTGAGTCGAAACAGCTGCGCGAACGATGTCAAATTCAATTATTACCTTTACAAAGTCCTCAAACAAATTATTTTTGTGGAAAAAAAAAAACAGAATTGGCGAAACATTTAAATATGAACTCTAAAGAATAAAGTGGAATTTGTTAAAATATTTCATCAATTTCTAATTGATGAAACTTTTTCTCCATCGATCTGCATAATTAACATTAAAAATCATTTTGTGACTTTTAGTTCATTGAGTTTTTTTGGAGGAGGTCTTTGTTCAAAATTTCACCGAACTTTGTTCGACTCGGAACCAAAACTCCCAGATCCTCTAATTTCGCAGGTCCTGTACTGTCCGATCCTTGTTTAATTTTCTACTAGTAAAACTACCTCAACAATTACAACAGTATATATATACGCACGCACACATGAGAGAGAGAGAGAGAGAGAGAGAGAGAGAGAGGGGGGGGGGGGGAGAATGACGTCTAACAATAGGAACAAGAGGAAACACATGTAAAAAAAGGGAAAGATAAAAATCTTGCAAAACGCTGCACGGGAAAATGACGTTCAGCTTCATCTTTTAATCTATTTAATTTAATTTACGAGTTTTTCCCTCAGATTTTTGGTGAAGTTCCCTTTTGCAATAAAGAATAAATCCTCGTTGCTGGTTTTACCTCCCTGGATTGACTTGATTTGGGATTTAGGATACATCGCCAGTAAAGGCTGGCTTTGTTTCATATACTCTACACATACACACATATGTGTGTGTGTATATATATACTAGGGTGGCCCTTAGTTGTATGTGATTTTCTGAAATGAAATATTTTTCATCTCCCAACCTCCAAAGTTGTTCTAATCCATGTAGAAATGCTCTGTGTAAAATTTCAGCTCAATCAGACAATATTAAGATGGCCCCAAAGGCCCTAAATTTCAGATTTTAACAATATTGATATTTTTTCATATAAAACCGTTTTTATCTTCTTTACACTGTTTTATTCGAAAGAAATATAGAATATATCGAAAGAGAATTCAATTTACAATAAATTTAGTTGTAACCATTATTTACTTAAAACCAAAATTGGACGAGATATTCACGGAAATTGAAAAGCATCATAAGTGCGTAAAAAAAACCGCTTCTGGAAGGTTCTAGAAAGTTCTGCGCCTGCGGCCTATATAAGCGGCGTAATTATTTGTTGTAAATAAAATTCACTTTCGATTATGCTTTGTGATTATTTTCCCAAACAAAGTTTGCAAATGAATTATAAAGGTTTTATATTAGAAATACCAATTATCGGTGAATTTTGAAACTTTAGGGCCTTTGGGGGCCATCTTAATATAGCCCAATTGAGCTGAAATTTTGCAAGAGCACTTTTTATATATTGGAAGAAGATTAGGGGTTGGGAGCAAGTAATTTCAAAGTTGAAAAATAAGGGCCACCCTAATATATACACACATTTGTGTGTGTGTGGTGTGTGTGTGTGTGTGTGTGTGTGTGTGTGTGTGTTTCGTCAAAGGTTTGAAATAAAATAAAAATTCACATCTCTTAAACTAAGTGACGAAAGCATAAACGCTTTCCAAAAGTTAGTGGCCAAACTAACCAAATTTAGGAAGCCCAATTCACACCATCGTGAAAAATACAATAAAAACAACAACACAAACTTCGATTTTCATTATCACCAAAAAACTTTTCGTTAAAAATCAAATGGGTTGTTACGAAGGACGAAATAATCATGGTTTTTGTCCATACTTTTGTTTTAAAGTTTAAAAAAATATATTTATCAATATTATAAAGGAAAAAAAAAATGTAGAAATTCAGAAGTCATCTAAACATAATCTAAACGCGAAGGACGGTCCCCCCAGCTCAACAAACACAACGTTGCTTAACTTCGCTGATCTAACGGGAAGAGGTGATTCGACGTAGCTACGATGCAGCCCTGTTATTGTTTGAATAGTTTGTATACAGATTGTTTATTTTTATAAACGAACAAAAGTGGGTACTCTCGAAAGTATATGTTTACAAAATGGTCATCGTTTTCAAAAAAAATTTCATTGTATTTCAGTGTTTGTTTTTTAAATATGTTTAAATGTCCCTTCTGTGGTTGGTGTATTGAGTCAACATACTCGATCATCACTCGTAAGGAAAGTAAATGATATAACAAACCTACTGACACTTGAGTTTCACGTTTACGTTGAGTTTGTCGACCAATTTTTTTTTCTTTTTTGGGGGGGGAGGCTATTAAAAAAATTAAGTAATAATAAAAACTGGATCTTTCTGTTTGGGGGCTAGCAGCGAATTTTAATGAAAATCGGTATACTAATGTAGTTTTGGTCACTGATTTCAAAAATAACTTTCTTTTTTGGAGAAATGAAAAACAAACATGTTAGAGCACTTTAAATAATTAAAGTGTTTTTAACGAAAATATCATGACTTAACCTAACCAATCGTCAAGGACCTAACCGGGCATTCAATTGACTTAACTGGGCATTAATTCTTTATTTTTTTTGCTGCTACTTTTACAGATCTGCCGGGACCCTTCAAAAAACGTATTCTTTGTTAGGGATAATTTAAAGTTGCCCTTTTTACCGTTTGACCGACGCTTTTGGCAGAGAAAGAACTGGGTATTTTTATCAAAGGAACACACTTTCCCACACTTAGAGCACTTTTACATAAAGAGTAGCAGTTTGTGACTCTGGCTAAATTTAACACAATCCTCTGTAACTAGTTTAAGCTAGTTAAAACACATATTAATTATTTAAAGTGCCCTATCATGTTTGTTTTTCATTTCTCCAAAAAACGAGTTATTTTTTAAATCAGTGACCAAAACTACATTAGTATACCAATTTCCATTAAAATTCGCTGCTAGCCCCCAAACGGAAAAGACCCTAAAAAACTGAAATAACATTCCTTTTTTTAAGTTAATTGATCGCATTAAATCAATCTAATTAATTAGATTAGATTAGATCAAATTGTTTTTCTGCATTAGATTTAACTAATAGGGTATTAAATCAAATTAAATTAGGTTATATTATAGTGGGTAAGCTTGGTTAGGCTAATCTTTTAAATAAAAATTATGTATTTTTTTATGGTTTTAATCAAAGAATATTGAATGTAATTTTTTTACAGAAAACTCAGACGAATTATTTACGTAAAACTATTCGCAAAATCATGATTCATTTGTTTTAGAGACTATTTTATGAGGAATATCCCCTAACAAAAACAAAGGATCACGCATCACACACATATAGACCTACACAAGACGCGTATATGTAAATTTGCGGTGTACGTGTGTGCGTGTGTGTATAGAGGGTGTATGTAAATGTAGCAATTAACAATTACACTGCGAGTTTATCGTTTTCTTAAGAAGATTCCACGAGAATTGCCTTAAATTATGTTAATAATGGCCGAACTGAAATTAATGCTTCACAGACAATCGGCTTCGTTTCCTTAAACGCAAAGTTCACGTGGTTGAAATTACTAAATTTCCAAATTGCGTCTCACGTAATATGCAATTATGGGCCGTCAATGATTACTCTTACTTCAAAGGAAAGCCTTTTTTGGCTTTTTAAATTAAATTTTCACGGAAGCAATGTTCAATGCAGTCGCTTGCTCACGTTATTTAACTGGCTTATCGTTCGCCTCTAAAGCCATTTTCAGCTACAGGCAAATTAAATTTCTTAAAAGCATCATCTTTATGAAAGGCTAATAATTATGCTTCATTTTAGTTGGTTATTTAAAAAGTGGATTCTAGTTTCATAAAATCTCAAAATTAATTGTTATTACAAGATTAAATTAACAGCTACGCACGCGTACAAAATCTAATTAGCTTCTTTGGCGTGGCGATTTCAGTAATATATATATATATATATATGTTGTTCTTTTCCTTGTGATATTAGGTAATGATTTTTTTCTCACAAAATTTTACACTTTTATGAAGATATTTTTACGAGCTTAATACAATTTTGGACTTTATATATATATATATATATATATATATATATATATATATTATATATATATATATATATATATATATATATATATATATATATATATATATATATATATTATATTAACATTTTCAACACGTTCTTGCCGGAACGGACAACCTAATTCTAACTCAATTACCTGTCTATCCTTTTTTTTTTTTTTTTCTATTTTTTTTTCTGACGCAGGCGTAATACAGCAATTTAGAATATGTTTGTAAAGTTTCTCCATCCTCGTAAAGCTTCAGATTTGAAATTATACTTATAAGAAGCAGGTTTTTTTAGCTGTTATTAATATTACTGACTGCCGTTGTAGCATCAAACTGAAACCGTAGCACCAGTCATAATGTAGCAGATTAAAAGCGGTCTTAGGTGAAACGCACATACAGTGTGTGTCCCCGCCTAAGACTATTAATGGTTAACTGTCTCGTTGACATAACTTTTATGTTCAAAAAATATTTTTGTATGAAATTACTTACGTTATAATGCGAGCGTGGACCGACTAGATATAAGTAGGCTTTGGTCATATAGTACATCATTTGAGAAGTAGGGCCTACTATAAGACGCCTTATCTAAATTTTATATTAATGAAAATTAATTAAAGAGATAAAACCCTACTTAATTATTATACTGATTATTATACGAGTCTATCATATTTATGAATGTCTGTCTGACTGTATTAAAAAAATATTTTGTCCTACAGAATTTGAAGGAACATCATCCTTATTACTGACCTTCAATTCTTACATCTCAGCTCTCCGTTACTTATCTTTGTATGAACCTCCGTAGATTTTTATTCACCTTTTTTCTTTCATTTTATTATAGCTTTCCTACGCATTATACTCGTACACCTGACATTAGAGTGGAGCTCATTTTATCCTACGACAAATTTAAGGTTTTTCCTCCAAATCCTTCACAGCTGCTGCACGGTAAGTCGCTTTAGGATTGATAAATTTTCCGATATTATTTACTCCGATTTGGAAAAATGCAAAATCTGGTTTATAAGGTAGCATCTCCTACTAAGCCAAATTTTGCTTTTAATGAATAAGTAAACGCCCATTAGATACCCAAAATCTTAAGGGATGCTCCATGAGGGATGATCAATAACCTAATCTTTGGACATAAGAACGCGCATGACTGCTATTTTTATTTTTTATTGTAAAGCTATTTCACCTTCCAGATTCATATGGGCAATTTCATCATCTTTCCTGACGAAACCAGCAAAGTGATAAACCATTACCATAGAAACGCTTCAAACTTTAGCACAATCGAGGCTCGAGGGTGACCTACAGTATATACAAAATACTACAATTTTCGTCATATTTCATGTAATTTCCTACTACTGATCATATTGAAACACCTACTTTTGTTATGATCTACTATTAAGTACGATTTTTAATGCGTATTTCTCTTTTATTACACTTTGGAACAATCAGAAAAAATATATATATATATATATATATCATATATGTAGATCCTTCTTCAGATAACTTTTTGTTTTCAACATGCAAAAGAAAATGTTTTTATTCCGATTTTTTGTTTGAGGGGGGGGGGCGGTGAGTTTACATGACAGAAGTTTAGAAATTGGAATTACACTTTTTTTTTGTTGGGATGGTCACGGGGTAGGATGGGATAACAAATGGCAAACTTTTTATAGCAGAGTTCAGGAACTTTTCTTTCAAAAAAAAGTTATATATATATATGTATGAAAATAACTACGAAGGAAAAATGAAACGCAGGATGGTGCTCAAACGCTTTTGTCTAATGACATCCTCAGGAACACTGAAATAAATAACAAGTTCGAGACTATATATAGGTCACACAAAAAAAATAAAATAAAAAAATAAAAATTGTAGGAGGAGCATACAAATTTATAATGAAAGGCTACCAGAGTTTTAACACTTTGCCCCTCTTGTCTAAATCCGTTCTGAACGAATTCAAAACGACAGGATCAAGCGAAACGGGGTCCTGGGTAATATTGAAATTATTTGTAAGTTGAATAATGGCAGACTCAAGAATATTTCTATTAACAATGTTGCTTGAGTGAAACAAAATTGAAGCATTATTCCAGTCAATACAGTGGGATAACTCTGACAAATGGACGAAAAGGGCACTGGACGACTGTCCCGTTCTAACGGAATATTGATGCTGTTTCACACGCGTGTGCAAATCCTTTCCCGTCTGTCCAATGTAAAAGGAATCACATTGTTTACAGCCAATTTTATAGATAATATCTGAATTATTGGTAGGGCTATTTTTACTATGATATTTTGCACAATATTGTCATATGAAAATACTACATTAATATTCAAAAGTTTAAGTACACTAGCAATGCCTAAAAAGCCTGGGAAAAATGGAAATACTAAAATATTCTTCGACAAAGTGCGAGGATTATTATTCACACGAGTGTTCCTGAGGATGTCATTAGACGAAAGCGCTTGAGCACCATTCTGTGTTTCCCTTTTCCTTCGTGGTTATTTTCATCATAAATATTATTCACGTGTTACTTTCGTAAATAATTTTCATATATATATATATATATATATATATATATATATATATATATATATATATATATATATATATATATATATATATATATATATATATATATATATAAACGGGTGTGCCATAAAAAAAGGGTACATTTTAAAAAGGCTATAAAATCAACATTTGTCATTTAATTTTAATAAAACTTCTACACAATAAAACATATGTATTTATCTATATACAAACAAGTTTTCAGACTAAAATATCAAATAATTCAAATTCTATCAACATTTAACGAAAGAGTACGATTTTTCTACTTAACATGCAAAAATTATTAAACCTTTTTAATATTTTTTTATAAAAATAATTTTTAACGTAAAATTTACCTGAAATTATTAAAAAAATTGTTCGAAATGCTTTCCTTCCATTTCAATAACTTTTTTATTCTTGGCCGGAATATGGGAGAACTTAGCAGAGCGAGTCTACAGGACTAGAATAAAAGATGTCGCTCATTCACGCGAGATCATCATTCAAAAATGGGAAAAGCTTCCACAGGAACAAGTAAATCGAGCCATAGATGAATTCCGGCCAAGAATAAAAAAAGTTATTGAAATGGAAGGAAAGCATTTCGAACAATTTTTTAATAATTTCAGATAAATTTTACGTTAAAAATTATTTTTATAAAAAAAATATTAAAAAGATTTAATAATTTTTGCATGCTAACTAGAAAAATCATACTCTTTCGTCAAATGTTGATAGAATTTGAATTATCTGATATTTTAGTCTGAAAACTTGTTTGCAAATAAATAAATACATATGTTTTATTGTGTAGAAGTTTTATTAAAATTAAACGACAAATGTTGATTTTATAGCCTTTTCAAAATGTACCTTTTATGGCACACCCATTATACAGTATATATATATATATATATATATATATATATATATATATATATATATATATATATATATATATATATATATATATATATATATATATATATATATATATATTTCGTGATGTAGAAGAGATAAAATACTGCATCATGCCTTAAAATAAAGGGCAATACCTTAAACTTTAGGAAAGTTTATTAGTAAACTAGCACAGCGCTCAGGCCAACTAATGCAATTCATTGCTCTAATTCCCGTATTATTATTAGCAGCAACATCGGGGTTCCAACCCCAGACCTCAATGTCTTGACTTCGCTTATAGGGAAACAGTGTTACCCACTCAGCTATAAATGGTGGCAAGCATATCCAAATAGATTGTATCGGTAACTTTTCTCTGCAAAGAAGAAAGGCTCTAGACCAGTGGTTCTCAATCTGTTTTGTATGGTCACCCAAAACCAATTCTAACCCAGCCCCATTACCCCCAATCATTAGATATTATTTTTTTCTAACTTCTCAATTATCACAATATTATTTTTTTATAATTTCTGGATCGCGTGTCATTACCCCAAAAAATAGTTGTCATTACCCCAGTTGGGTAATTTACCCACCGGTTGAGAACCAATGCTCTAGAGCAGTGGTGCACAAACTTTTTTGATGTGAGGGCCAAGCGAAGAAAATAACTAAATGTATTAGCCTACTTACTTTCCATCTAAGTCATAAATTGGGTCACTTTTATGTTCTAACTTTTTCATTGAATTGAAAAGACCCGTGGGGCCACTGAAAAGACCCGTGGGGGACACATTTGGCCCGCGGGCCAGGGTTTGTGCATCACTGTTCTAGAGTCTAGAACCTTCTTATTCATCAACCGACACCAGCCATTCACTTTGGGACTGTTGTGCGCGTATTCGATAGTACCACGTGTATTTTCTGAGCCCCAAACTCTACAGTCGTGGCAATTTACCTTTCCGTTTGTGTGAAACGTTGCTTTAGCGATGTAAAGAATTCGATTCAGAAAATTCTGGTTTTCATCTACGCTTTGCGACACAGTAGCAGCAAACTCCATAACACTTCGACCGATCGTGGAGTTTAATTGCTTACACAAGTTGGGATTTATAAACGTGTAGAAGGTATTTATGTAGAACTTTGCGAACTGTTGATTTAGAAATGGGCAGTTTGCGGCAGCATTTGAAAGCACTTTTTGGAGGATACGCAGACATGATTATCTTATGCGTTTGACATCGTCATCTAAAGTACGTGGTCGACCTGATGATTTCTTTGGCAAGACACTACCAGTTTCTTTCAAATGTTTATGCCATTTCGTGAATGTTTTCTCAACTGGAGGTTCCTTCTTATACATACCCAGAAAGTTGTTAAACGGTGATAACTGACTTAAATTCAGTTAATCACAACACGCATTGTGATTTTTCTTGTATGGTCTCCATAACATATAGTGGCGTGTAAGAATCATTAAAACGTATTGCGCTTTATTTTAAAATACTGCATTATTTTGACGCTCCTACTTCATGAAATATAGCTTGTTGAAATCACAGAGAATATTAGTGGAAACCCCATTTATACAGAGGGTTGACAAAAATAAATAGACACCTTCAATTTTTCCATACATTTTGACTTGATAATGAAAGTCAATAAATAATAACAAATTTATTGAATCAATCGTGTTGCTTTCCCCTTCAAATTATGTAAAGCTGACACACGTTCTGACATTTCACTGATGACCTTTGCCATTTGTTCTTGAGGACAATCATCGTGGTGTCTATTTACTTTTGTCAACCCTCTGTAAACACGCTGAATAATAAAATGCAAAAGTAGAACGTTAGACCTATTACTAATGGTAATAAACTCATTCAGAATTCTTAAAAATAATTCTAAAAACTATTCTCTATAACTCACCTTCTTCGCTCATTGTTCTCCGAAAGCAATTACACGCAGCTACAAAAATACAAGGTACAGATCCAAAAAGATTTTTTTTTTTTTACAAAATTTCAAAACCAGACATACTCAGCACCATGAATAATTGTTTCATCACTAAATTTTTTACTGTTGATGTTGAGATCCTTGTGTAGTTTTTGAAAAACATTTCAGAAAAGTAAAAAACTGAAGAGGATGTACATTATTTAAAATTAGCAGTTTATTTCAAGCGAAATAAAGGAAACTAAGTTATGAATGATTATATAGGCCTACTAGAAAAGAGGTTCAAGAAAAATATTCACAATTAATGCAGTTTATCCCAGACATCAAAAGCAACCAAACTTTGAGAAAATGGGCATCCTATTGAAAGAAATTTGACTAATGTCCTTTGAGCTGGTTAGGGCAGTGGAACGCATTTTGCCTTTGAAACTTTGAAATATCTTCTGAAAGATGAACCAAGTTTTTTAAAGATGTTTCTAAAGTTACTGTTTGTCAGTCACTCATTTTCGGATTTACAGTAACTTTTACCGGCTCTGAATCGCTTTTAGCAATCAGAAGTTTGTTTGTTTTTTTCAAGTATATGCTCAGTGTAGCATTCTCCGAGTTTAAGAATCCTTTGAAGACGTTCTTTAAAGTTTGCCATAACCCTGTCAAGCGTCTCTTGTTGAATGGTAAAGCTTATATTAAACGTTAAAAAAAAAAAATAATAATAATAATAATAATAATAACCACTGCAGTGACTTTATTGGTATTAATACACCCATTTTAGGGAAAGTATCAGTATTTATGTTAAAACACTCACACTGCATTACAATTTCAATAGTTTTCTCTACCTTTAACTGTAAAGATTTATCCAGAAATGATTAATAACAATGAAATTCGTTTGAAATTCTTATCTAACTATTTAAATCAGTTAAGGCTAATATTTTTAGTGACGTAAGATTTAAAGACATTTTACCGACAATTATAACGGAATTTTAAGCCTCTCGTATGGACTAAAAGTTTCTCCGGTATTTTAGTCCGATCTGGACATTTTGGAAGGTTAATTTAGCGGTACGTTAGATCGTACATGGTACTAAAAGGGTTTACATATTTACCCTATTAAATTATATGGTACCACAGAGTGCCAGGCTGATTTGGAAGCGTGTGTCTGATTAGGCCTAACGTATGGGCAGCCGAAACACGAAATAGATTTTGTATTGTTTTATTCAATTTAATATTTGAAACAAGCTAGGGCGAATTAAGATAAATATGACGTTGAAAGAGTGAGAGGTTAAGTCGGCCTAAGCCGACTACAATTAATGGAATTTACATTAAAAAGCACTATGAAACACAATACGTCTTCCGATAACAACTTTCAGCGAAAAACTATTTAAAAATTAGGAACAGGGTTGCCAACTGTAAATTTTGAAACTAACTAGTCTCTGGGCATACCAGCTGGGATTTTAAAACTAAATTCTCTCTCTCTCTCTCTCTCTCTCTCTCTCTCTCTCTCGGTAGTTAATATAAAACAGATTTCTAATTAATAATTATGTTAAATTGCATTAACTAACAATCACATTAATTCCATTTATTACAATTCCAAACCGGAATATGATATATATATTAAAAATTATAACAAAAGTTTCGATGCAAAAGTTAATCGTCCAAAAAACCTCGAAGTAACGTTCATTATTTAATAATAATTTAATTTCATGGTTTTAGAATGTTGATTACTCGTAGTGAAAAAGTTGTGTAAATAAAGTCTACGGGAAATACAACCCGTATTTAACCTACTCAATAAAGTCTACGGAAACTACAACTCGTATTTAACTTACTCTGAACTTTCCACACGGTAGTTAATAAGTACTGAATGATATTATCGTAATTAAGATCTGATTATGTCACGCATCGCTCTAGTATTATAATGTTTATTTTAACCCAAATAACTCGTATTGTTCAGTCACTAGGTATTAATTTTTCACGATTAAACGAATCGTTAATTAAGATCAAAGCTTACATTATCATAGTGAGTTCAGATTCACTTAACATATTTTAACAAACGCTTCAGTCCAGAGAGAGTTTTACATTTATTTTCACCCCCGAGACATTCAGATTTGGAATAATGTGTACATTTTTTAACCTCTGCAATATAGCTTTGGATTCGAAGCTAAATAGATTTATGGTTCTGTTTTGTAAATTTATTGACCGAATGGTTTCCCTGATTTCACGAAAGTGTACGAAATTCTATTTCACAAAAGTGTGCGAAATTTATTTAACAAAGTGTGCGAAATTTTATTTACAGGGATACGAAAGCACTATTGATCTGTTGACTTCGGTAAAATTATCAACAAAAAAAAAACTAAATTATAATGATATTCGGGCGCAGAGTTTTCACCATTTTTCCGCACAATTTTTGCATTTAGATGAAAAGACAATTTCTTTTCAATATTTTGCTTGTATCAAAAAAGTCATCGCTAAATTTAAAGCTGAAACGCAAGAAATGGTGATTCCTAAAAATGGTCAGAATGAAAAATAATAACTTTATCGCTTAAGAAAAATATATAAAAAATATATATTTGGTATTATTCATGAGTGCGCGAAGACTTCAAAGAAATGTCTCTTTACGTCTCTCATTATTGTTATATCCCCATCTCTCCATATCCCTAATTTGTTAAATTATCTCCTCCTCTCTCTCTCTCTCTCTCTCTCTCTCTCTCTTCTCTCTCTCTCTCTCTCTCTCTCTCTCTCTGGCAGTTAATATAAAACAGATTTCCAATTAATAATGATTTTAAATTGCATTAACTACAATCACATTATTCTATTTATTACAATTCCAAACCGGAATATGATATTATAATATTAAAAACTATAACAAAAGTTTCGATGCAAAAGTTAATCGTCCAGAAAACCTCGAAAGTAACGTTCATTATTTGATAATAATTTAATTTCATGGTTTTAGAATGTTGATTACCGTCGTTAGCGAAAAAGTTGTATAGACAAAGTCTACGGGAAATACAACCCGTATTTAACCTACTCAATAAAGTCTACGGAAACTACAACTCGTATTTAACTTACTCTGAACTTTCCACACGGTAGTTAAAAGTACTGAATGCTATTATCATAATTAAGATCTGATTATGTCACGCATCGCTCTAGTACTTATAATGTTTATTTTAACCCAAATAACTCGTATTTTCAGTCACTAGGTATTAATTTTCACGATTAAACGAATCGTTAATTAAGATCAAGCTTACATTATCATAGTGAGTTCAGAGATTCACTTAACATATTTTAACAAAACGCTTCAGTCCAGAGAGAGTTTTACATTTATTTTCACCCCACGAGACATTCAGATTTGGAATAATGTGTTACAAATTTTTACCTCTGCAATATAGCTTTGGATTCGAAGCTAAATAGATTTATGGTTCTGTTTTGTAAATTTATTGACCGAATGGTTTCCCTGATTTCACGAAAGAGTATGAAATTCTATTTCACAAAAGTGTGCGAAATTTTATTTAACAAAAGTGTGCGAAATTTTATTTCACAAAAGTGTGCGAAATTTTATTTCACAAAAGTGTGCGGAATTTTATTTACAGGGATACGAAAGAACTATTGATCTGTTGACTTCGGTAAAATTATCAACCAAAAAAAAAAACTAAATTATAATGATATTCGGGCGCAGAGTTTTCACCATTTTTCCGCACAATATTTTGCATTTAGATGAAAAAGACAATTTCTCTTCAATATTTTGCTTGTATCAAAAAAGTCATCGCTAAAATTTAAAGCTGAAACGCAAGAAATGGTGATTCCTAAAAATGTCAAAATGAAAATAATAAACTTTTTCACTTAAGAAAAATATATATTTTGGTATTATTCATGAGTGCGCGAAGAATTCAAAGAAAATGTCTCTTTACGTCTCTCATTATTGTTATATCCCCATCTCTCCATATCTCTAATTTGTTAAATTCTCTCTCTCTCTCTCTCTCTCTCTCTCTCTCTCTCAAACACAGACATTACTCTCTATTTCCTTAAAATTCTCTTTCTATCTTCATTCTCTCGTCTCTCTCCGATTCTCCCTCGTCTTTTCCTCTTTCATTATCTCTCTCCCGTATCGCTTATACCATATCTCTCCGACTGTCTCTGATAGAGAGAGATAAATTGGCGCCTCATTGAAAAATGGACAGCATGTGAAGCAAATAAATTTCTAAACTTTGCACTCAATTGTTCCCAGTTCTGAATATCCTTACAAATCTTCAAACATTACTAATAGCTTTTCTTTCATTCCATTTCTCTCTCTCTCTCTCTCTTAGAACTAGTAAATAGGTCATCGTTTTTAATTAAAACCTACTTTCTACAAAAATATAACCTAAAAATTTTCAGTTTTGACCTTTCAGAGTTGGTTTTTTATATTCGAGTTTTTAATTATTTTTTCGCTATTATTAAAAACGAATTTTTTTCTTTTGTTTTTAAGATTTTCATTTTTTTTCTGAATCATAAAATGTAAGTCACGATTTCAGTCGGCAAATATTTTTTCTTTTCTTCAAAACAAAGAACAGCTGAGGCAGTTTTTCTAATTTTGACGACCATTTTAAAAATTATTATTATTATTATTATTATTATTTGCTTTTTGTCTACGTGAGGTACATCGTATCGTATCGTATCGTATACTTCATCCGGAGATCATGAGAAGAAGGATTTGGGTTTATATTTGGTTCGAGAACTATGATAGGATTGCATTGAACATTGGCTGCGTCCGTTCATTCTAACTTCAACAATATCCATTGTTATACACAAACTTTTACAAATAAAGTCATTCATATCTCGCTTTTTAGTCTCCTCCATCTGCAAATTTATAAAGGTAAAATTGTATTGGCGTTTTAATTGAGAATAAACAAATGTACAACAATATATTACAATGAAGAGCGATATGTCGTTAAATGTTTGCCAGACCCATGAAACAACGTAATATAGCGTCATAACCTACTTTCCTATCAACTCAGAAAACGATATATTTACGCGTTCAATGAAATCCCTAATCACACTGAATTAGAGTCATATTCCACGCGGTTTCATAGAAAAATATAATGATGTTTCAAACTAACTAACACGTTGAAAAGTTTTATTTTATCATAAATACTCCATTAGGAGTATAACCATCCTCTAAGGACCTCTCCTGTTCCGATACAAAATTCAACATCAAACGCTTAGCAATTTAAAGAGACCATCAGACTTGATCAATTGCAGCCAGCAATAAATTACACTGAATTACGCTTCTCTCTCCATAAGCACCGCCTATACATATTTGGAGCACTTCCTGTAAGATGGATGGCTCCGCAACAAACTCTCAGTGACAGCCTCCATTGTCCTCAATTTCAGTCCCGACCGCAGACTCCTACTACAGTAATTTATGTTAAAGGTTTTTTTTTTTCTCCTTTTTTTAACCCAAAAGCTCTGATATCTTTATTGTAACATTAAAAGCTGTTTGGAGTTAATAATTTTTTATATTCTTATAAGGGTCCCTTAAAAAAATTCAACCCGTTGAATTGAACTTTAGGGAACAACTTACGTATATATATATATATAATATAATATATTATATATATATATATATATATTATATATATATATATATATATATATATAAACTGTATTAACCTGACAATTTAATTTGGTTGTCAGGTAGCTTATTATGTTATTTGGTTATTTTCAACAAGCGTTGTTTCTGCTTAGCACGTCATGGCCGGATCGCAAGAACGTTTTCCATTGGATGAGCGAAGTTAAGCGACGGTGGGTCTGATTAGCAATTAGATGGGTGACCATCCCGTGCGTTCACAGATGATGTAATGACTTTAAATGGTTCAGATCCCATGTACAGCTGTAGGTCTCCCACCCACACTCTGTCATATGATCTTTGCTTTTACAAAGAAAACTAAACAGCCCCAAACATCATCATTATTATTATTATTATTAGTAGTAGTAGTAGTAGAGTAGTAGTAGTAGTAGTAGTAATAATACTTCATTGTTAATATTACTCGAAACATGAATTAGACGTGAACCGAACGTGATTTTAAGTTACAGAAGATAAGATATTACGGATTTGCGACTTTTCATTTCTTTTCAATTTTGTCCATTTCACTAATCATGGAATGGAATACACGATGGAACACACGATGTTCGTCCTCTCCAGTTGGCTCTAATGGATACGTCATTGCTTACCAAAATTTCTCTTTGCTGAGAAGGTTTCTATTCAAATGGTAGGCGAGCCAGTTTCACTTGAATTATTCCATCTTAATAGGATTCTCTCTCTCTCTCTCTCTCTCTCTCTCTCTCTCTCTCTCTCTCTCTCTCTCTCTCTCTCTCTCTCTCTTTTAGCAAAGTTTTTTTCCTTCACCTTTCATTGACAGGTTTTTTTTTTTCTAGAACAATTTCTTTGCCCTTTCCCTCGTTCCTTCTGAATGGCTCTCTCCTCAGTTCTTCGAGTGCCAAGTGCCTCATCACACTTGCCAAAGCAAATTTACTCAAGAACTTTTTATTCGAGGGCTCTCCTCACTACAAAGACCAAGTCAACTACCAGACTCTGTTTCATACTTGCAAATGTAATATATATATATATATATATATATATATATATGGGAATGAACTCAGAATGGTCCCCTGAGTTTTTTATGATACACACAGACAGTGCATGGAACAAGGAACTCTTCTGGGATAATTAAATCTACTATAGTCCGAATAAGTAATGGTAAATGACAAATACCATTACTTATTCGGACTATAGTGGATTTAATTATCCCAGAAGAGTTCCTTGTTCCATGCACTGTCTGTGTGTATCATATATATATATATATATATTATTCTTTCGTAAAAGCAGAGGTTATGTGACGGAGGGGACCTATTACTTTACGTGGTATCATAATCACGGGTTGCTACATCATTTGAACGAAGAAAAAACTGTCACCCATCCAAGTACCGAACAGACCCGATGTCGCTCAACAATTAACACCGGAATTTTTTGTAGGATTAAGTTATGAATGAGCGTATTTGAAACGTTACCAATTTCTACCGGTCGTCCATAAAGGGTTAACTTTGCTGATCAAATGGGAAGCGCGGTGCGGTGTGACTACGATAACAATAATATAATAATAATAATAATGATAATGATAACAATGAAGTGACATATATATATAATATGTGGGTGTGGGTGTGTATATATATGCCACTTCATTATTATTATTATGATTGTTGTTGTTTTTTGTTGTCGTTGTTATTTACCATTTCTTAGTTTAAAGAAGGTGGTGGGTGGTGCACGACGCGTGAATGAGTGAGGCATTGTCCGTTCGAAAGCAATCCTTCTAAGGATGAAAATGAAGAAATATGAATCGAAGCATAAAATGTAGAATGGACGCAGAAGCGTTAAAACATAAACAAAAGAAAGTAATTTACGCTTCACGAATGACCAAAAAAAAAATCGCTTCAAGTTTATTTTTGCTTCTTTTTCAGGAATATAAATTAAAAAAAATAATTTTGAGTAATAATTTGTGGGAATAAATCTTCGGGGAATGACGGGAATAAAGGTAAATGTAGCAGCCAGGAAGCTCATTTCCCCACGATAGCGGGGGGAGTGAGTGTGGCCCCAGGGGTCACTTTTAATTTGAGCATTAACGGTGAAAGAGGCCAACTCAACCCAACTGAGGAGTCAGCAGGCGGGAGTGAAATAGAGCCTCACGGCTCAGAATCTAAATCTTGGACTGAGTTAGTTATGTTAATAATTCAAATTATGATAGTTTCGGGCGGGAATACATTTCGATACACCGAAAAATGAATGAATGAATGAATTATGAATATTGATAAATGAATAGTGATAAATAATCACGTTCATTAAAGCTGAAAGAAACCAAAAAATGAGAGAGAACTTTTTCTCTCACACACGCTTTTATAACGTCGTGTCTCGAGAACGCTTCCTTAATTCATACCATCTCTCTTCACACGCAAGTATGCCGAGACTCGCCTTCCTCGTATGATACATCGCCATAATGCATCGCGATGAGTGCCAATATCGTTATGGACACGCATGAAGCGAAATACTTCAAACAACGTACGCACAGCGCACTCTTCTTACGCTCGAGTGCTCTCCTCAACACAATACGCACAAATCCTTTACACTCGTAAACAATATACCTCACACGCTGCTATCTCCAACCATTATATACATCATCACACCCATTTTACACACGCACCAAGATTCTCTCGTAAGCAGTACTCTTTCTGAACGTAACTCTGCCATACACAATACACCTCGAACACAATGTACTCTCTCAAACTCCATTCAACGAGCTTGGAAGGATTTTTTTTTTGAGTGATTTAAAAAGATATTTACACCCCCTAATCTATTGAGAAATATTCACCTACTTTACTTTTCAAAACATTCTTTTATCAGAATTTTTAAAATATGATACCAAAGTGTCTCGATAAAATCCATTAAGCGCTTCAGAAATGTATCTTCAGAAATGTGTCTCTTTCTCGCTTTACATATAAGAGAGAGAGAGAGATAGAGAGAGGAATATATATATATATATATAATATTATATATATATATATATATATATATATATATGAAATTATTGCATGGAAGTAACACGTGAATAATATTTATGATGAAATAATTACGAAGGAAAAAGGAAACACCGAATGGTGCTCAAGCGCTTTTGTCTAATTGAGTGTTCCTGAGGATGTCATTAAACGAAAGCGCTTGAGCACCATTCTGTGTTTCCTTTTTCCTGCGTGGTTATTTTCATCATATATATATATATATATTAGTGATGTAGCGGTTGTCCGCAACCGCACATGTTCTCAGCTCCGCAACCGCATTTATCAGTGCGGTTATTGCGGTTGTTTAAGGATATCTTCTTACTAGGGCAACCAATGCTATAAATGGTAGTGTAATGGCTATAAATGCTATAAACGTCACCAAATGCTGTTCCTGTCATGCCTTATGCCTTCACTCAAGGGTGCAAAAAAGTCCTTGGATGTCCTCCCTCAAGTGTTCAAAGTGAACAATTATTTAGTGGAGCAGGG